>VVHJ01063510.1:0-12681 GCA_015107715.1 Tylochromis polylepis | reverse complement strand
ACATGAGGTACACTGACGGGAGACTATCAAAGTAAAACAGAAAGTACACAGAGGCGCAGACTGGAGGGAGAGAGAGAGAGAGAGAACATGGAGCACGAGCTGGGGAACACCGATAAACATAACAGAATAAAACACGAGGGGAATCACGGCATAAGAACTCGCACCACAATATAAACACAGACACACAGAGGGAGACACAGAGGGCAAGGACACAGGGGGGAAATCTAATAACTAAATCTAAACTGCATAACCTAGGAACCATGGAATAACACAAGTGGGCTTAACATAATACAGAAAGTGAACAGGGCAAAGAGGGAACAGCTGGGAGACACGGCTGAGGATAAGTAGACATGACGAGACCAAGGAGAGTGAAACAATACATAGACATGAGACCTTTCAAAGTAAAACAGGAAACACACGGACTAACCTCAAGACACATGAACTAAACACAGTAACCTGGGAGGCAAACAGAGACTAAACGTGGGGCATGGGGAAGGCACAGTAACAGAAACTTTATACTAGGAACTAAGAATATAACACTAGCAGGAAACCACAGAGCAAACCTAAATACATACAAACACTGGGTCACAGACCCAGGACCGTGACATTATTAGCAACTTTATATATTGAAAGTTAGCATTTAACAAGCATGTAATGATTACATTTAAATTAGGTGGTCTTTTTTCTTTTTAAACGCATATCTCTTTAGGCCTAAACTGACAGTGGCAATACCACACATTCAGACACAGTAGTAGATGGTGTTTTTAGTACTGTATATCCTAGTCTAATTTGGTTATATGAGGTCTACATTGACTTTCTATGTTGTAAGTTATAGTGGTTGCACAGCCATTAAGGATCAAATCAGCTTCTAAATAATTTTCTGTTTTTTCTCCCTCTGTTTGCTTTTTACTTTCTTTGAGGCTCTGGACCAGCACTCCCCACATTACATCAAACTCTTACAAGTCTAGAAATGGAGCTGTTAGACAGAAAGACATCAACTGAGTGGTAAGTACTTTGGTTTTCCAATATATTTGTCATGGTCCCTGTGTCTCCCCAGCTGGCTCATTCTGAAGCCATATATTTTGTTATTGTTTCTGTCCGCTCTCTCTCTCCCGTCTGCCTGGGCAGAACTCATTACAGGTTCCCGCCCTTGTCCCACACACCTGGACTGATTAACCACCTGCCGCTCGTTAACCTGGTTTTTCTGGTGCTGCTCAGTGCTTCTCATCGTTGGAGCGCTGTACAACCTGCGTTAGTGTAGCTCTGGCAAATTCTAGTCTGTAGCCTTCTGTGAATCTCTAGCATGTTTCGAACTGTGTGTTTCCTGTATATAGATACCTTGGACCTGTTTTCCCTTTCCTGGATTCCTGAGTTCAGCAGTGTGGTGTGGTGTGAGGAGGAGTGTGAGCGTGTGTGGCAGAAGAGGAGCGTGGCGTGAGAGATTGAAGTGTGGCGTGTGTGATCGTGACTGTCTGTGAGGACCCTTCCCTTCCTTCCCGTGGATCCCTGGAACCCCGACCCCGCACTTTGTGTATATAGTTCACCTGGTGTTTGTAAATAAACCTTTGACTTTTGATTCTAAGCACTCCGAGTCTGCGCTTGAGTGTGTTTGGCCCCGGGACACTATTAGTAATTGTCAGTGACATTTATCATGCTGAACTTTAATCATACTTTAGATCAACCTGTTTTACTTCTCTTTTCATTTGTTCTTTGGCTTTCTTTACTGATCTTTTCCTGTCTTCTGTTATTATTAGACTTGAGATATGACTGCTCTAGTGCTGTTGACTCCAGTAAATTCTACAAGACTTGATGGGTAAGTAAATATAAACAACGACAGTTTGGTCTGCATTTCTTGAAAGATCATATCCCACAAACTTAGTTTAGAGGGTCCACACTGTCTGCACAGTATATAGTGAAGTCTGCAAGTTTTTGAACAGTGAAATTTGTTTTGTGCCCAAATTATTCTGCAGATCATCAGAATGAAAAGTTATTGGCCATGTCTGCATAGCCCTTTTTAAAAATATGCTTTTATGACATTATTGTGTGTCGAGTGGTGGTCAGGGCTATCCAGACTGACAAGTGGGACATTGAATGTCACCTCTTCGGTGGGGAGGGAGCCTGAGATTGTCTAAGTTGAGGTCTGTTCTATAGCAAATGCAGAAAAAAATGTTTTAAGAAAGCAGATATGTTGGTATTCTAAAGAATATGATTGTTTGCTTGCAGGAAATCCAGGAGAGATGAGTCCTCCATCACAGATGGTGTGGTCAGTGAAGATGGTCACCTGCAGGTTCAAGGTCATTGCATCTCTAACCCACATCCACTGTACTTAAGGGAAGTTGTGACAGTGTTAAAGACTTTCTTCAGGTGCTTACATTTGGATCACCTAAATCCATGACAGTCATTCAGGTAGTAATGCCACAACTGGAAACAAGCCATCCTTAAAATATTACAAGATACCAAGCTTCTGTGTTTGAATATAAATAAAAGTTGAGTTAATTATTCTTTTTGAGTCATACTTGCATACAGTGTTATATCACAGTGTTATCATGTCAAGGATGATTAAACATAATGTGATTATTTTTTAAAAAGTAAGTTACCACAAATTGTTTTTTAATTTAGTAGAACTTGAAATGTTTATCAGTGGGTAAACAGTATTGCGCAGTCAGAAACATGAAGTTATTCTTAGTACTGTATACTTACAATGAATAAATTGTCCTAACTTAGTCATCTTAAGTAAGCTTAGTTTTTTTGAGGCAACGACTTTGCATAATTTTTTAATGTTCTGGCAGCTAATTAGATTTTACAGTGTGGGTAATGGAGCTGTAACTTGCTGTACTGGTTTTACCTTTAGTTTCCTGCAAATATTCCATCATCCTCTTAACTAACTGCCTCCCCCTTAGAATCCAGCATTTTTCTCTCACCTGCACTAGAGTATCTCTGACCCCATGCATTACTTTCTCATAACAGTACTGAACAAGCAGCTCAGTGGTTTTTCTGTGGTTAGAAAAATCTGTGGTTAGTTGGCTGCACCCATGGGTGTTGTTTTCTGAAAGTAAAATCAAAATACTGCAGTCTGCCTCCCACACTAAGAATGTTTTTATCATGTAGGAATGGTTTTAAATCCCTGATTTTTTTTAAATCTCTCTTGACATCTTGTCTAGATTTCAGTGGACAGATTTCTTGTCTGAAACTGTGTTTTTGAGCAATCTTCACCCAGAAAACCTTTGCTCTATCAAGCTCCTCTGAAGTTAGCTCTCCCTTGGCCCGTTGACTACCACGGGCATTAGCTATGAACCTTTTAACCCATGCAGTTATTCTCAGTACTGTTTTTAACTTTCTATACCTTTCTAGATCTAATAATGGTTTGGTTTGATCTGTGCTTGTAAGCTGTACTACAACCTGGAACCCGGATCTAAGCTCAGCATTCACCTTGTCTGGAACACATTCCATACCAGTGCTCTTAGCTGTGATGGAATGGACCTATTTCACTATTAGCAGCTGGTGAAGCTGACTTTGGATAAGGTTTTCATCACTCCGTCCTCTGATGGGTAGATCAGCAGGATCAGTTTTACTGGTGCAGTTGGACCAAAGCTCTGGATTTGAGAGGTCTTGGAATTCTGTCACTTTGTTCGCTACAAATGGTTTCCAGTTTTGCACTGTGCTGCGTGTCCAATGAAAGACAATCATTGAATCATTCCACATATTGAGTTGAGTTTTCCCAAGGTTCAGTGGCTTAAGAAGACTATTCCCTAACCTTGCTCTGATCAGTGTGGCCATAAGTTCCAGGCATGGCAATGTCATGTTTGTTAATGGAGCAACTCTTGTCTTAGATGCCATGAAACTTGTCACAGTTGCTCCTGCTTTGTTCTGTCCATGGAGGTAGGCAACTGCACTGTATGCCTTTTCACTGGCATCACAGAATACATGCAATTTGACAGTCTCTGAATATGGCCAAATCTCAATTTGGTATCATCTTGGATGGCCAGCAGGTGGAGTTGTGGCAGCTCTGCACACCACTGATCCCATTTTTTAGCCAAGTCTGGAGGTAGCTGTTCATCTCAGCTGATTCCCCCTGTCCCACAGTTCTTGAAACAGACACTTTACTCTGATAGTGAAGGGAGTTAGGAATCTAATAGGATCAAAAATCTGAGCAGATGCCTGTAATACACCTCTCTTTGTGTTTTCCCTCCCTTTTAACGTGTCCAGCACTCCCCTTAAATCAAACACAAAGTAATCCCTTTCTGATCTCCATACTAATATCAACACTTTCAACACATTTCCACAGCTGTCCACTTAGCTCTCAGCTCTGGTGAATTTGTCACCCATTTACACAGATTCACGCCAGCATGAGACAGAATCTCCTTTGCCTTTGTGGTATCCAAGAGTGCTTTCTCCAGATTACATGAACTGAAGATGAAGTTGTCTAGGTTTTTGTTTTTCATACTGCTTGAGATGTCTTCTTATGGTTCCAGCTAACAGAAATGGGCTGGATGACACACCAAATACCACTCCTACTCATTCTCATGATGCACAACTAATTTTTGCAGTCTTTGGTTGGAGGTCCATGTAGCCACAGGAACTGAACAATGTTTCTGTCTTTGTCTGATAGAGCTATCTGTAGAAAAGCCTTTTTGATGTTTGCAGTGAAGGCTATCTGATGTAGTCTGAATATGATTAGCACATCCAACAGATTTGGATTGAGGTTAGGCCCAGTCAGTAAACAGTCATTCAAAGATGGGTAACCTTCCTCGTGTGATGATGTATCAAACACTACTCTTAGCTTAGTGGTTGTCTTGTCTTCTTAAATAACAGCATGATGTGGCATGTAATATTTCACAGTCTCTGGTTGCTCCGTTCCTGATATGTTTTCTTGTACATCCTTACAGATACCTTGCTGCAGGTAATCCTGTAAGACATCATTGTACCTCATGTACAAAGTTGTATCAGTTTTCAGTCTCTTGATCAGACTTTCAAACAGTATCTTTGCAACTCTGAAATTCTTTGGGAGATCAGGTCTGTCAGGTCGCCATGGTAGCTCAACTTGATAGCGACCATCCTTCCATGCTACAGTCTGTTCAAAGCTCTGAAGAGCCTCAGTTATCTTCGGACTCTGGGTTTTCTCATGAACAATACCCAGTGACTCCACATCCCAGAAGGGATGCAGCTGTTTAGAAATCTGAGTGTCCTCATCTAGACTCATGTGCATGCAAGTTGCATCAGTGATGTTCAAAGTTGAAAGCGGACCTTGCAGTGTCCATCCAAAGCAGCTTTCAATGGCTACCAGTAATTTTGTGATCCTTTTCACTTTGTCAGATAATACTTGCCAGTAATAGTCTGCTCCTATCATCCTGAGTCATCAGCACACTCCAGTGGAAAATCTGCAAGCTGCAGTCCCTTTCTCATTAATTCTTGTTGGATGGGTTCACCAGGGACCCTAACAACAGTAGAGGACATCTGTGGGGTTTCCACAACTTCAATCTCAACTCTTCACTGTGCATTCCACACATTTTCCAGTGACACCTTCACAATGTTTTGCTCTGTAGTTACAGGAGTCGAGGACCCAAAGGTGTGCTGATTTAGTGTGTCATGTCTCACAACTGGTAGCCTTAACGCTTTAACTATACTCTCATGAATGAAGCTTGTCTGGCTGCCTCTATCTTGCAGGCAGCATATGATTCTTTTCCCTGTTGTGCCCTTTGCCCGTGCCTTTACAGTTTGAAGCAGTACTGTGCTTTGGACATTGGCTTTCAGTTTTACTGTGCTGGACACAGAAGACACCATAGCGTCTGTACTGCTACTGACAGCGTATGGCTGATAAGACATTGTTATGAATAGCTGTTTCATACTGGGACCAGAATTCTTGCCACTGGCTTATTTCTCCACCAAATTTCTCTATCAGGAACTTAGGCAGTTTAATAGATTGTTTACTTGGTGATCTGGCTGAACTTGAACTTGCATTACTCACCCATACACTCACAGAATCCCCCGCCTTAAGAATCAATCTAGTGGCGCAAGCCTTCCATGTCAGAATGTGGTCCTTGTATTCCTGAGTGCTTGCAATCTCTGGCTCTAGATCATCCATTGGTGTTTCATCTTCAGTCCATCAAACTCCATTAAACTTTCTTCCTTGGCTGATAAGACAGATAGCATTTCACACAGCTGGTCACAGCCAGGTACATCTTTGTTTACCTCCTCTTCAATACGGGTTAACAGCTTCGTTGTCAATGTGCGGATGACTCCCCGCTTTCGTCTCATCCATTCAAGGCGCTTGGTCATCTCTGCAACTAGCATAAGCTCGCATTAGCCTCCAACTTCATTAGTGTGGCAGGGCGTGGTCTGGGATGGCGCTGCAGGGGAGATGGACACACCTGCACGGCATCTGCAATCACACCTCGCCAGCATAAAAAGCTGTGCTTTGTCTTGTTGGTGGTGGTGTTGGTGGATGTATGTGGGTGACTGGAAAGCCGCAGCCCCATGTTGTAACTGCAACCGTGTGCATTAATAAAGATGATGCTGGGAAGCATGGCACTGTGGACGGGTCTGCCGCGTGTTTGTTACACTTAGATCTCTGAATCTCATAAAGTCAACCCTCCTGGGTTTCAGCACCAAAACCTGTTGTGTAGTGGAAGCTTCGAACAATGACCGAAGCGGATGTCATTAAAACTGAATATTTACTTGCAAATATTGTTGCTGTTTACAAATTACAAATGAGCAGGAAGCATTCTTATGGTCACATTCAGCACGTAACTTTTCATAACATGTCAAGCGACTGCGACGGGTTGTTGACCAGTTGTTTTCAGTTCATACTTTGTCACTGTTTATTTTCCTGTGTTATTGTGTTAACCTTTTGTCTGTGTGCATTATGTTCTGTTCCACTTCCTGTGTCATTAGTTAGATTTAGTTCAGCCCTGTACTCACCTGTTTCTGATCATCATCCTATGTATTTAAGTCCTTAGTTTCCTCCAGTTCATGGTCTTGTCATTGTCGATTCTGCATGTGTGTTTCCAGTCCTTCAGTCAGTCAGTGTCTTATGTTCTGTTCATCCTGCCATTAAAAAAACACCATCCACATACTTCACCAGCCTGCGAGTCCTGCATTTGGGTCCTCTCTTCCTTCTCTCCACACACCGCGACATGACAGAATGACAAGACCCGTGCCGCGAGAACAAGAAATGGACCCAGCAGACCCGGAACTATACGAGTGGCAGCAAGCAGCGCTCTCCTTTCTGGAGAGGGAGCTGGGGGTTAAACTGTGGCTCATGCCTCAACATGAGCACATCTTTGAGGGGACTCGTCTAGCTCTGGGCGGTCCTCGAAGATGCCGCAGTCCTCCATCTGCTGCTTCGCCTGCATGCGAGCCTTCGCAAGGGAGAGTTGGCGCCACCCGGCGATCTTCGGCTGCTCACTCTGTCGTCTCGCCACTCCACGCTCGTCCACCTGCCATCTCATTCACCAGCACCAGGAGCCAGCCCGTCCCTGCACCCGTACCTGTTCCTCGGGTGGGGGCAGCTAGGGTTTGGCCAATTCCTCCACCCGTGGCGGTGCCAAGGGACAGGCGGCCCAGTCTTCAACCGGAGCTCCAGCCACAGCATCCAGAGCCGGCTGTGAGCTCTGCTTCGCCTCAGCCTGAGGTTTGTGCACCTGCTGGCCCTGCTTCCTCTCTGCCAGAGCTTTCCGCACCTGGTGGAGAGGATTCAAATCGATTTTAGTCTGAATAATGCAATATCGATTCATTAAATCCTCAATCGATTTTTAAATATAAATGTATTTTTCTAGAAATGCCAGAATCTCAGGTTAAAGCTCCTGAAACTATGTCAACAACCACGAAACAGCTAAAGCAGCAAATGATTAAAGAGCAGGTAAACAGATTCCGCAAAAAGATGTAAACACAAATCCCCCGTTCACCCTACGGCATGCACGCGGACATGCCATCGAGTGCTGAAAGCCAACATCTCACAGATGTTTAGTCACTCTCCAACCAAAATTCACTTAACCAGCAGCAAAAGAAGATCAAAACTACGCTTCATATTTGAAAAGCATTGTCATGAATTTCCTCTTACTTTTGCTGTTTTGCTTCCACCACAATAAAAATCACACTTCCTGCACAGCTCTCTCTCAGTGTACTTCAAGACCAGTTTACTATCAAAAATCTCTTTTTTCTGCATTATTTGCTTGCTTATTACGCACCAGTCTACCATTGTGTACCATGTTGTGGCCTGCTGGTTTTTGTTATTTTTTTTCAAAAATGACCTCCAACAAGAAAGCCTAATTTCTGCCTAATGAGAAATTTAAACTTATATGTTTATACAAATTATGCCAAATTGCAAAATGCTTGGCTATGTCTCTAATAAAACCTCTGTAACTTTGTTCTGCTTCACTTCAGCAGCATCAGGTAATGTTCACATGTTGATTCATGGTTTCCTTTAGTTTCTGATTTATTGCAGAATATTTGTAAGGCGGTTATTTGCTATAAAAAGCCAAGCCAGGAAAATCTCCTTCATATTTTTCTGTGTTTTATCCTCAGTTACATTGACACAAAGGCATCTGCTGTAATGCTTACACCTCTAATGAAGTCTCACAAGTGTCAGCTTTGCTTTTACAGCCTACATAGATGACAAAAATATTGATATGTACTGATAAATGAAAATAATTATAATATTTCTGACTGAGTCAAAACTGAATAGAATTGAATCGAATTGGGACCTTGTGAATCAGAATCAAATCAGTTATAGAAATCGGTGACGATACACAGCCCTAATGTACACATCCTGGACAGGGAGGAAAGAGGCTGTTTATGTGGAAAGGGAACGAGCATCTGTGAACCAAGGAAGGGGCCTATGGGTATTCAAAGAGAGACTTTTTCACATACATGATTTAAAACAAACTTTACTGTAAACTTTAAATTCATTTCATTACATTTTATTGTTTTCAATCTTATTCTACACATAGAAAATTCAGTTACATATGAATACACTTCACTTCATGTTTCATTCAGTTTATCCCATTTTACTTCAATTAGATTTATCATTAGCTCATTCTCACATGAGCATTTATTTTAGCATAATCTCTTTTTAATTCAAATACACATACTTTCACTTTTTTCTCTTCAAAACAATATGTTTGTCAATTGTTTAATTAAATCATACATGTTTGACATTCTTTTAGCTTAGTGGCTCCTTAGTATTGTTCTCACTCGCTCCTCCCATCCTTCTCACACACACACATAGCCTCCAAGGCCATCTCAATACAGACTCTTCAGTGAGAGGCCTATCTTTAGAACCATTTCATAGATTATTTTTTCTTATTCGTAATATTGGTTAAACTTATACCTGAATATATTCTAATCAGTATTAAGCATAATTACCTATCAGCAAAATCACATATGAATTCTGTGGTTAACAACTACAACACACTTAATACCATTCCATTGAGAATCGTGTATAATGATGAGCTGTTGACACATTTCTTATCTTTCCATATACTTGCAGCCACGCAGAGACATCTGGCAAGGTTGAAGCTGGATCATGTCTATGCTCACAAACTCCAGACACTAGAATAATTTTCATTGCTCAGATTAATTTCTCCTTCATCATAAGTCTTCAATCTCTCTCTAGATACACTGGAACTCTCACTATGAGGACCAAAGAGATGTCAGTGGAAGTGAAGGAGGCCACCATTAAGCTGAAAAACCAAAATAGACCTAACAGAGAGATAGGAAAAACTTTAGAAGAGGTCAATTTAAAATCCACTCAGATTGTATGAAAACTACTTTCAACTAATCCTAAAAAAAAGAAAGGAAAAAAACAAATGTGTTGTCCAAAAACACATAGACCTAACTAGCTGGATAACCAAGTTCATTTCTCACCAAGTAGAGAAATCTCTACTTTAAAATCAAGAAATCTCAACTTTAAAGTAATGAAGTTATTGCAGGGTCTCAGGTATAACTGATTTTAACAGGCTTTTTTCTTCTTGTTTGTTTCATTGTTTAGTGTGTAGGTTACCAAACCAATGCTATATTCACAAATTTTACAGTTTTTCACAGCCTTATGCTTCATGAGGTGGCTGTAGCTCGGGAGGTAGAGCAGGTCATCTATTAATTGGTAGATTGATCCCTGGCTGCTACAGTCTGCATGCCGAAGATACTAACCCCAAGTTGCTCTCAGATGTATCCATCAGAGTATGAATGTCTGTGAATGTTAGATAGAAAGTACTAAAGCATAGGAAAAGTGTTTGTATGAATAGGTGCATGAGGCAAATTGCATAAAGTGCTTCAAATGCTCAGGTAGAGTAGAAAAGCACTATATAAGAACCAGTCTGTTTACCATGTCATTTAGTCAAATTAGGTCAAAATCAGACCTTATATGATGCTTAGTGATTTATCCTGAATTGGTTAATAAAGCATCCTGGCATCCACACTGTTGATGTAAATCAACAGAAAATTGTTTTTGGACATGGTCCACTTCTCAGGGAGGTGTCATGAAGGGCAAGAGGAGATATGTGTTATAATTCACTGCCATGTCAACTTGTAATTACAAACCCATCTGTCTCTCATTCTATGACAACCGCAAAATGTCCAATTATGGTTTCATTTAAATTGTAATTAGTTCAGCCCAATTTGCCATCCTCTGGCATGCTGCATGTGCCTAATGAAAGTGAGATGCATGCTTCAGTGCTAAGGAACCTGATAGTTTGGTGCTGACTACACACTGGTTTCCACACAAACACACGCACTCGGCATTTTAGGCAAAGTGATAATTAATGTGTTTATAATCAGATTTGTAATGATTTCTTCATACCTATTAGCACATTACCGCAAGGCTCTTGGTAACAGGAATGTTTCTGGTGCCTGTGGCAAGATATCAATCGACACTGTGAAGAGACCCTTTCCCAGTACTGTGACCAGGCTGTTTATGTTACTAAAACATGCATCAGAATAATTTAAAGTTGCATGCTTTACTAAACAAACATGGCTTTTTTAGTAAAGCAGTTGCAAGTACTATTATGACTACAGTCAATTCAGCATTGTACAACATTACTGTGTTTCATATCCATTGCAAATTTAGTTTTTCAGGATTTTAAAACTGAGTTTCAATAATATCATTGTCACTAACTCAGCCTTTAAAGCTTTTATTGATTTTCAGCTGTAATATTGTCATGGACTCCGTGTTTAAGTTTTGTTTATTCAAGGTTCTGGGATTTTGTGGGGTTTTCATAGTTTTGTCTTTTGTATTTTTGTTCCTTAGTTATTTCTCAGCACAACTGTGATTTTTCCACCCTTTAGGTTTTGTCTCTGTGCCTACCTTGTGTTGTGTCGTGTGTTCGTGTCATTTCCTGTTTTACTTTGACAGTCCCATGTCCTACGTCAGTGTGTCTAGTTTTGCTTCCCCTTATCTTGTTATGTTTGATTACTCCCAGCTGTGCTCTCCTCCTTTGTTTTCCCTCAGTATATTTATGCCCTGTGTTTCTCTCTGTCAGTGTTGTGTCGTACCCTCATCATGCTGTGTGTTTTCTTCTGTGTACCTTGAAGAGTCCAAGTTCTAGTTTTCCCAGTTTAGTGCCATGTTTCTAGTTTCCTCAGTTATGGTTAGTGCTCTTGCGTCTGGAGTGTTTCTGCAACAGCAATAAAGCAGCCTCTTTGAGTTAACCTTTTGAGTTTGAGTCCTGCGTTTGGGTCCACATCTTGCTTGCCACACAGCCGAACCTTGACAAGTATTTTGATTATACTTATCCTAGTTGATTTACAACAACTTGCAGAGTAAAGTAAACAATTAAGGTAAGCAAAATAAAATTAATTAAAATAAAATAAATGAAAAAAGACGGCAACACCTAATGTGTCACTCATTTTCATTTAATTCAGCTTTTTTATTTGCTAATACTGTCACACTACTGTCCTGGAGCCTTTTGCTGAATTTAATCATATTTGAACATGCTCTAACACCACCCAGGTCTGTTTGGTATGCTCACATCAGTCACAACATTAAAACCATCCATCCCAAGGGGCTCCTGTAAGTTAGTTCAGGCCAGCCTGTGGCTGCTCAGTTAGCCTCGGGGGAGTTTGTAGGTCAAGACAATTTGGGCATACAAATCCCAGGTTTATAAGGCAGGAGACTGTGATTTATGGTTTTCTGTTATAACCAACAGAAAACCATATATATTTATTGTTCCTGGTTTCTAGGTTTCTGTTCTGGTTCTGTGCCTCATGTTTCCATGTCTCAGTGTCAAGTCTGCGTCTCTGTGTCTGTCTTGTATTTCCTGTTTTACTTTGACAGTCTGCGTCTTCTGTCTATGGCTGCATCTCAAAACCTAGGACGCTTCCTATGTAGGACCCGTCCTTCTCGCTCTACGTGGGCAGCGTCCTCCGAAGAGCGAGAAGTGCGGAAGTGCAAGGCTGTGAAATGGGACGGCCTACCCTTCATATGTGCGTCACCAGCTGTCTCAGCGGAGTGTAATAAACACAGCCGTCTGCTCCGTGCTCCCTAAAATATAACAGGATATATAACTGTGTAATAATTATAAATGCCATACAACAGGAGTAAATTCTCTACCATCTGACACTGCTGTTTAATTGGTTTCCTGTCTGACGTTCGTACAGCATATACAGCTGTGTGGAAACTATAACTCAACCAAACCTATTTACTCAGGAACAAATAAAAAACTGAAAAAGCCAAACGATAACATTTTA
>VVHJ01063509.1:0-14317 GCA_015107715.1 Tylochromis polylepis | reverse complement strand
ATTACTACTTCCAACACTTCCTTTCCTCCTCCCTGGCACCTCAAATAAATGGATAAATACATGTCAACTTTCGACACCGGCCAATGAATGTGTGAATTTGGTAGTTCAAATTGCTAAATCTCTTTTAGGTTTGATGACAGGACATCTTTAGTCCATCAATTTATCTGTGAAATTTTTTCTGTGTTGCTGCAGCAAAAAACATCAAGACACAGCGTACAGCAAAGTGACTCGAGCTCAATAAAATAAATACAATGTGACAAATAAGACAAACCACCTTAATGAGGTGAGATTTAGAGAAAGGAGGAGCACAAATAAAAAACTGAAAAAACAAACAAACAAATGAGCACCATCAATCAAGCTGAAGTTCCAGTACATGTTACATTATTATTATCACATGTGCAAACTGTTCCTCACGTTACCTTTGCAGGACAGATAATGAACGACTCTTGCACGAAAAAATAGAGGCGGTGCCCTTTTTATTAGTGGGAGTGGATAACACCGAAGTCAGAGTCTTGTCGCCTTTACAGGCCACTGGGCTGGACATGGAGATCACATATGAGAAGTTTCACCAGGTCAGTCACAGTTTGGGTGACCTCATGGGACAGTACTTTAGCGGGGAGAAGCCAAAAGGTCAACTGGAGATCGAGGAAATGCTCAGAGTAAGACATTATATTAAAACTCAAGAATGAATTTGTGTTCACTTCATAAAGCCTAATTTGTTGCCAATATTAAAATTATATTCTTATTGATAAGTGCCACACCTTTTTTCCAGGTGGGGACAAATCTTACAGGTGTAGGTGAGTTGAATCTGGACACAGATGGCACTCTGAGTCTTCGACCCCCTTCTAACGGTACTTCCTGACTCCAGTGGACTTTGACGCCCTGCAAGGAGAGAATGAGAACATTGCTTTTTGGTGGAAAGTGTTGGCCATTACTTTTGCTTTGGCAGAATTTTCTGGGTCGGGTTACGCTACTACCGCCACCTTAAGGCTCGCTGGGAGCAGGAACGGGAAAGAAAATTTAACAGACTGCTGGTTGAAGCAGCCAGACTGCAAAATAATGTACCAGGACAGGACAACCTTCAAGACGTGGCCATGTGTGTTGATTGCTTCAGTCCGTGTTAGAATTTATTTTTTATCCTTAAGTCTCATATACTCCCATTATTTTATATTACACAATTACCTCATAATTTGTATCACACATTTATGTTTTATCCTTTATTGCACACAGATATGTATTGTAGAATAGTCTTGGATTTAGATTGTTACACTCAGACTCTTATAGATATATAGGGAGAGGCCCCCTTCTCCGATGAATTTGGTGGGGGGGATGGTATGCCTGCATTAGAGATGGTGTTATTAGTTACAGAAACTTAAGGCTCACGCCGCTAACCAGAAAAAAACACTATAAATCTTGTTGTTATTAAAGGTTTTCTCTCTGTCTTTCTCCCTCCCTCTTTCTCTCTCTACCTCTACAGGCTGGACACCAATTTAGGATGGTTACCATAGTGATGTGAGAATCAACATCTCCTTATAGGGAGATGTGCAAAACATACAGGAGATGACACGTGTGTTGGACATGGCGTCTAAAAGTTTTCCCCCAAGTTGCCTCTGGAGAGACGGAGGTCCATAGGAGGCCATCTGGGATCACATCTTATTTAGTACTCTTAATAACACAAACAGGAAATACTCCTTCTCTTGTAGTAGTGTATACCACCTGAACCTGTCCCCTTTCTGCCTGTCCTGCACTTTTCCCTTCTGAACCCTTCTAAATATGAACATGTATTTATAAGTTAAACTTGTGTTTTAATCCTGCAGCTTATCACACATTTGATTGAACTGCAAGTGTCCAGAGTCAGGACAGACTGAGGAACCCACTGCTGCAGATCATCTGTGATCATTTCTGAGGGAGAGCTGATGACACAGAAGCTTTCCACTCCTCCTGATGATACACCAGGACAAACTCAGCAGTGTCTGAGGAAGAGCCAGCACCAGCTGAGCGATGGAGAAAATAGACAGACTGTTCTCTCTTTGTGAAGGACTGCTGGAAAAGTTTAAAATAACTCATTCTCTGTCCTGAATCAGTCTTATTAGGTAATGTTAAAATAATTTTATCATTCAAGTGTTTTCAGTGTGGGAGAAAGTACTCAGGGCTTTCAAGTTAAAAACTATAAAAGGCAGTAAAAAGTTTTATATTCAGAAACTTAAAGCATAGAATTACCAGCAGAATGCACCTGAAAATAAATGTCCATATTTTTTTCAGTTATATGAAGCATGGCGTATTTTGGATTAGTAGTACTGCTGTGTTTGAATCATGTTGCTGTAGATGTTTATATGCTTTATATATTTTGAGGTAAGTTGATCTACAGTGTTACATCATATTTTCGGATGTTATGTGTTTGTATAATTTCTGCCCAGTTTGACCCATTTAGCAGAAGTCAGCTTGTTCAAGGCTCTGATATCCATTTATGATATGGTGTGATTTTCTCACCCAATAAAGGAATATTTAATATAGCAGTCTACTCCTCATTTTATCAAAAACATACAGTTAATCACAGCTTGTACATTTTCTTTTTACGCTTATAATTAAGCTTTCAGACAAATTTAGTAATGCCAACATATTTTAAAACAATATTTGTCTATCTTATATACAGTACATCTATATATACACTGTAAACGATACTTGTCTTTGATGATGAACATACATCACTTTGTATGAACATACAAAGTGATAGGAAAATATAAATAAATGCAACTTGAATCTTTACTGAAGCTCAGTATTTGAAACAGTTCAAGTTCACTGCTGTAATAAATAATCTAACAAAAAATGTAATATTGGCCAAATTATATTTACATTACCACAGTGAGATGACACTAGTCTCATGAACAACATTAGCTAATTGTTATTTACTAGCTAATCTTAAAATTACTGTTGGGTACAGAAATGAAGCCCAACAATCATGTTTTTACATTCCCGTGGTCTCAGCCTCAGGTACTTAACAAATCAAAAAAGCTCATAAAAAACAAACGAACAAAAAACCATTTTTCGCCTTCGTTTATGTCAAACAATGCCGTATAAAACGTTTCTAGCGGCTAGTATCATGGTTGCTAGCTAGTATCATGGTTGCTAGGCAACCTGTGCAGCGCGACGAAGGCTAGACTGTTCCATTTAACAGCCTTGCACCTCCGGCCTTGGCTTCGAAGGATGCGGAATTGGGACACAGCTACTAATTTCACTCAGAGATGGAGAAAGATAGGACAAGAGGAAGAAGAGAGGTTAGATTTAAAGGTAAGGACTGCTCAGTGGTATTTGATCAATTGTAAATGTAAAGCTTACATGTAAGTCCTCGTGTTTTTAAATCAGATATTGGGTCTGTACATGTGAGATTATGTTTTTTCATATTGTGAAACATGCTGTAGGTAGACGGACTGTTATTTAAAGGTTGCATGAAAATACTCAGCAGGTTGGTGCAGGATAAACAGGTTAGCTTGCTGTACTGTGGTGGATTATCCCACCTGCTGAATCCCATTTTGGCCTCTTCTGTACTAATTTTTTCGTTTAGAGGCAAAGCCACCATCCATCCAGCCATCTTCTTCCGCTTATCCGGGGCCGGGTCGCGGGGGCAGCAGCCTAAGCAGAAAAGCCCAGGCCTCCCTCTCCCCAGCCACCTCCTCCAGCTTGTCTGGGGGAACACGGAGGCGTTCCCAGGCCAGTTTGTCACTTTATCTTTTAAAAATGCTATTTCATAGGGGGGCTGAAAGTTCTTTTCTCATCGCTAGATTTACCAGTAGCTAACACTGGTTAGTATTTCAATTATATTTGTGTTAAAAATGTTAAAATAATAGGAAATCAAACTATTCCCTGTGAGCTGAAAGCTCAGATTTCAGATGACATTTATCGTGTGTAATAAGATTATTATCATCTTCTCATCATTATCTCTAGAGTTGGAGACTGGATATTTGATACCAAAAAATGAGACTAAAATAATGTTTCCTGTTTGCCTAGCCATAATCATGACCTCTATCAGAAGTAGGATTGTCACAAAAATAGATACTGAGATACTAGTCATTACTAAAAGTCACTATCGAATTAGATACTCATTTGTACTAATTAGCATCAATAAGAAAGATGCCATTTTCGGGTCCCCCAGTTGACACAGAATGTCACACTGTACCCTTGCAGACAGGCATGCACACAACCCCTCCCCTCATTAGCAGCCCAACCAACACATTAGTAGTATGTGGTTGATAACATTTCATGAAGAATTTCAAGAGATCAACCTCACATGTAACGCTAGCTATTTAATTATAACTAGTTGTTACCCTATGGTCATGTTAGAGCAAAACAGTCTGAGCAAGTAATGAGGTTTATTTTATTTTTGGCATCAGTGTGCAAATGATCTGTAGAGTACACTAAAAGATTGTGGTGGCATATGTAATTAGTACGAGAGAATGTTCTGTGTACTGAATATGATCATGAAGTGACAGTTGTCACAGCTCAGGGTGAATATTGACCTTTGCCTGGGGTCAAAAAAGGGATGCTGAAGAACCTCCAAGGGTGTGATGCACTGACTAGCATCTAAATCCAACATCCGTTTAATTAGGCTCACCAACAAACGTTGATCACTGTGGTGTCCTGTTCTTATCTTCATTATTTCTTCAAGGTCATCAAGACTCTTAAGCTTAAAGTTTCAAGTGTCTCATGACTGGTATCCTGTCTCATACCGAAACTCTTCAGGTGTCTTAAATCTCCAGCGGCGTTTGCCGCACTGTTCTTCAATGAAGTAATGAGTGGTACCCATACTAGGACATCATTTTCTACAGTCATTGATCCATGTGGATTCGTACGCCCCTCCTATCTGTGCCTCTGCTGGGATTTTTATGACAATGTCACACTTTGTTCGTCGCTGTAGTTTGTTCTTTCCTTCTGACTTTTCTCCTTTTGTCTTTGTTTACATTCGCACGACCTCCGGTAAACTGGAAGTAAAGTTTTAGAGCACTGAGGAAGTAAGCACGGGTCTATTCATCAGAGTATGACACCGTGTGTGGAAAAGAGGGTATTACAGCTAAAAAACAAAACAAAAAGTAAATCAGTGCCGACTAGTGGTAGGACTGAGCTCAAATGCTATCTAGCTCCATCCGATGGAAGGAGGGTGATACTGCAGGTCACTCCCAAGCCCCTGCTGGACGCAGGTGGAACTGATAGATAATAGAAGAAATAAAAATGAAATAAGAATAATGAATAAATATATTTTAAAAAATGAGAAAAATGTGGGGATTTTAAAAAAAAGAATGAATTGATTGATTAACATAAAGACCAGAGTAATAATAAAGCATAAATACATATTGACAATTTTCAAAAGTGAAGTAATGGGATAAAAAAATTGAAAATGATAATAATAACAAAAAAACAGATGAAGCTGAAATAAGTAACAACAAATTAAAAGCAGCCAATAAGTGACAAAATTAACAAGGTAGGCTAAATAGGAGATAGGACAAATTTAGCATTGAGACAAAACGAATTCAGAGTAAAAGCTGAGAATTTTAACCAGAAAGGTGAAACATAAAAGAGAAATTACAATGGCAACTAACATTTCTGCACCACTCAAAGAAGAAGAACAGGCACCTGCCAGCAATATGAGACAGCTGAAGGATTTTGTAAAGAACCAGATGCTGGAAGGAGAAAAAGAAACAAAGAAATGGGCAAAATTGGAAAAACTCCCCGATGAGGTATGGACAGTGTCGGAGAAATGAGGATTTCTCAATACACATCCAGGAGCACTACTCCCAACAAATGGCGCAATAAGAGCTCTACATCAAAAAGCAAAGGAGGAACATGATAAGGCATGTGCAGCATTCTCTGCAGTGATTCTCTGAGGAATGTTTCCAACACCATGTTAAATGTATGCCAAAAAAGGGGATCCAACACAGTGCTACAGGAAAACTAAGAGTTATTCCCCTGGAGGCTTCGGTCAACCACATAATGAATAAAACCTCCTATAGGAGTTTCCTATTACAGATTTCCACTTGATCAAGTCGACTGATTTAAAGCTCTGGACTCAGACAAGCCTCAAGAAGAAGCTGTTGCCTCAGCTGTTACTGTAAGTGTAAGAGTCATTAAGGATGAATTTACTGCATTGCTTTGTGGTCATTTGTGACCTACTATTTAACCAGGACCTAGTTGGGACATAGGTGTGTATATTACACAGGATTAATCTCAGTATGTGCAGATCACATCCTCTTATATACAGTTTAAGACTTGGTGTACTATCCACCTGCTGGTCTTAAACATCAGGAAAGTAGTTTTGTCTTGGCCTGAACAGGCACACGTGTTTCACTGAACTCTAAAGATGGTAGGGGTTCATGTTGGGTTTTTTTAAAAACATAAATGCTTTTTGACAGCACCTGGTGTCTGAAAAGACTCGCACATAGTGAGTCATCAAGCACACTATTTCTGTCACCTCTAACCAGCAGCGTCTGTGACACGCCACCTACAGTGTTTTTTCTTTTTTCCAAAGCATTGGCACAGAAACACAAATGTTAACAAGTGTGTGTGTGAATGAAGAGGTGGAGTAGGGCATGTGCAAGATGAAAAGTGCAGCATCAGGCTCAAGTCAAAGAAGAAATAGTGCAGGTGGATCCCATAAATCTTCTTCAGTGGTCATAAGCTGGACAAATAAAAAAGCTCTCTCAGCAGAACGGCAGCTGTGGTTCAATAGGACCAGACTATTACTGTAACCTCTCAGGGCATGGGGGAAAATGGCATCTGATCTGTTTAACAGAGGATAGCAAGACTTCAGAGCAAAAGGGTTGAAAGGAAAACTGCCATTTATAGTATGAAAATATCTTCATTGCCTGGAAGTTGTGCAGAGATCTGTCTATACAACAATCATCATTTTATATTTCCAGTTATTTGCTTCGACCACTAGGTGTCACTCTTTCTTCATTTGAGCTGCTGGCCGAGAGTGCAAGGAGACGCTGATTTTAGTGGAGGCTTTCCAAGTCACATGCAATTAATGTACACTGCAAGAGCCTGTTTAATCCATTCTGATATCTGACAAACAATTTAGATTATATGATTGTTCTCTAATTGGCTGTTCTTCATGGGTGTTAATGTAGGTTGGTGGCGGTGATGAGGGTGGGTACATGGAGGTGGTTCAGGCAAGTGAAACCCTTTTCAGCATTATCTCAGCTATCATGAATATAAATAATCAAGCAATCATCTGTCCTGTCGATCCACCTCAGGTCAAAATTATTTTACTATGAAGATGGATTTCTGTCAAATTTGGTTCAGACATTCACAGAGAGCAGACGATCCAGCCAAATGAGGTTGACATATGTGGTCTTGAGGGAAATGTCTTCACACCTGCTTTAAAATTTGGAGCTCACGTGTGTCTCCCACTGAGGAGCAGATGTGATGACTTCACTCAGTGTTCACCTGACTTCTCATCTAACACCATGTCAAATCTTCAGTTCATTCATTAGTGTTTGTGTTTGATTTACAATGAAGAACCTTACAAGCTAATATAGCATCAGCCTTGCAGTTTGTGGTATGCAGCATACCAGTGTTGCGTTTTCTGTTTGGTTCACGTTCATCATTTGTTTGTACGATGAAATGCTTTGGATTTGGATCTCAGAAAGCGTTCAGACCACAGCAGATGGAGACAAGTGCTGTATTTAGCACAATAGAATGTAAAATGGCAAACCTCCAGCTCTGAAGACCAAAGTTATGATAAATCTTTAAAAATCCCAGCACACTATGACCTTATGTGCCTGTGCTTCACATAAGAACAGGTAGGATTGGGGGCTGTTTTTTGTTTTAAATTTCTTTCTCTTTTAGCGGTGCCAGTGAGGTTTTAGCAGACACTCCAACAAACAGCAGGGGAACGGTAGAGATGCGGTATCTCAGGAGAGAGAGAGAGCCACCACAGCATGCTGTAGTCCCTGATGCCAATTACCGCTGTCACCCATCTGCTTTGGGCATGCAGTGAAACGTGGGATAAGTGACCTATTTTCTGACAGTAGTGTGACTGCAGAACTTCCCCTCACATCAACAAACCGAGTGCTCTCTCCCCGAGGAGAGGAGGACAGGGATGGTATCACAGGAAAATACAAACTGGGCAGATAGAAAACATTGGTTTTGTTTAAAGTTTCAGTTTGAGATGATTACACTGGTTTTTAGAGGCGGGGGTAAAGAAATCAATGAAGTATCCTAATATTTTGCGTAACGATATAGTGATTAAAATGAATTAAAGTACTCTGGGAAGACTACAAACAAGAGGGCTCATCTCATGCACCAGCATCCTGAGATAATGTTAACTGAGAAAGCTTAAATTGAATCAACTCAGTCAAAAAAAAAACATCCAACATTGGACACACTCAGCTTGACAAAGCGTCCTCCTAATTCAGAGCAAGCTAATGGCTCAGTCACACGAGTAAAATAGGACAGCAGCCTCACATTCTGTGACTGATTGAAAGTTGTGGTGATGAAATGGTTCCCCACAGCCTGACTTGGACTGACAGCAGTCACTCTCAGAGAAATTGTCGAAGGTTGGCAAATAATTGCTGTCTGATTTATAAATGCAGACAGATTGCCATCATGTTGCTATTAGTTGAAACGAGTGTTTGTCAATGAGTACAACTCGACTCGACTGGCTGTCAGATGAGTCGAGTTAATTTCTGTCTATGTAGACATTAACTGGTGTGCGATTTTTGTGATTTATCAAAGTTGATTGTCAGAAACAGACTGCATGTAATTGCCAACTTGACCCCGTTCAGTTGGAGACTGATAGCAGACTGACTGTCTTATAGCAACATGTTTGACAAGCTAATTTTGCAGCAAAAAATTAAAAAACCGAAGTGCGATCATTTTATCTTCTCGGATAAAACAGATACCGATAACGTGTAACTTTGCAGATGATAAATCACAATACATGTTACTGCAGTACTCAGGATATCGCACAATGCTAAAAAATTGCAATAATATCATGTTGTGGGGTGTGTGGTTTTACAGAGCTTATTCACATAAGAGTAAAGTACTGCATTTCCATTTTCTTTGCACTAGCTGTACTTTGCACTCATTAACCACCAAAAGGTAAAATCATAAAAAAAAATTTTAATGCTAACTTTGTTACCTGCAGTGGTATTTCCTTAATAAATATCTTTGTGAGAGTTCTGCTGATCATTACAATACAGTAGAATATAAATACCACAGCATATAAAACATTATAAAACCATCTACTGTTCTGTCACATGAACAGCTGCCCGTTAATGCAACCAGCCAATCACATGGCAGCAACTAAATGCATTTAGGAATTTAGACATGGTCAAGATGACCTGCTGAAGTTCAAACTGAGTATCAGAATGGGGACAAAAGGTGATTTAAGTGACTTTGAATGTGGCATTGTTATTGGTGCCAGATGGGCTGGTGTATTTCAGAAACTGCTGAATTACTGGGATTTTCCCACAACCATCTGAGAAGAAGAGCATCTCTGAGCGCACAACACATTTACACTTAAAGCAGACGGGCTACAGCATCAGAAGACCACACACTAGGTGGTGCTCCTGTCAGCTGAGAACCAGAAACTGAGGCTACAATTCACATAGGCTCACCAACACAACAAAAGACTGGAAAAAATCGTCTGATTCTCACTTTCTGCTGCTAAATTTGGATGGCAGGGTCAGAATTTGGCTTAAACAACATGAAAGCATAATACCTGCCTTGTATCAAAGGTTCAGGATGCTGGTGGTGATGTAATGTGTGGGGGAATATTTTCTTAGCACACTTTGGGCCCCTTGGTTCCATCTGAGCATCGTTTAATCTGAGTATCGATGTTGGCCACGTCCATCTCGTTATGACCACAGTGTACCCATCTTCTGATGGCTGCATCCAGAAGGATAACACACCACGTCACAAAGCTCTAATCATCTCAAACTGCTTTCTTGAACATGATAATAATTTTAAAACTGTTAGGATTGGAAATGATGTTGTTAAGAGTAGTAAGGGTGTGCTAGATTCCAAGAACACGTTTGGTAAGGGGGCACACACTCAACATTAGATGAGGTAATAAATATGAAACAACAGACAGAACTAAACAACATGAAACATACACTTGTGATTAAGCTTTCACCTCTGATGTAGATGAGGTGTGGTGGAGGCATGGAGTGCACCGTGGCCTCTGTGGCTCCAGCGTCCTGCACTCGACAGCTGTGAACCTTTCTGTTTCAGCTGTGTACTCGCTGATCCAAGGGCAGGAGCCCTGCCAATGTTCCCGCAATCTACTGGAGCATATTTATGCAGGAAAACAAACAGCATTAATCTTCATGATGAGGAGAGCAGACACACACAGCGGTTTCCCTCGGTCAGCGAATGCAGATGATGTGTGTGTGTGGCTTCTCTTTCTGCTGGTCCTCAAAGCGAAATTTTAAGTTTTCCTGAAAGATGCACCTGCTCCCTCACACACATGCAGGCAGCCATATTTCCGTCACTTCACTTTACACTGACTTATACTATTTCTTAAAATAAACTGCTCTAAAGATCATAAAGATCATTGCTGTTGCCCATCCTGACCTCACACAATGTCTTACACCTTAAATATAGTGCTTTACATGATGGGAACAGTTTGTTCTCAGTTAGGAGGCTAGTACACACACACACACACACACACATAAATCCTAAGAGCTGAATTGATCCTGGCTCTCAGCTCTAGGCTTGTTATTGCTGTTTTTCCTCAGCTAGTGTTCCTAGTGAAAAAAAATGTGTATATACAATGTGTGTGTGCGTGTGTGTGTGTGTGTGCAGAGCTCAGTCTCCTCAAGGGGAAAGATGGGGAGGGGGTGAGTGACTCAGCACGGTGATTCATTTGTAATTTGGAGCAGTGCTTCTTAAGGGTGGGCACACTTGTCAGAGATGAGACTGACTGAGTGAGCCGAATCATTGAGAACCGCTGCCTCCTAACAAGCCCGAGAAAGGGGAAAGAACAGGGCAGGGGAGGAGACACCACAGCACGGACAAAGATCAATTGCGTTAAGCAGAGACAGGTCAAATGAAGAGTTACTGCACGTAACTCAGAAGGGTTTAACGGTGCGTACAAGGCGGTGCATCAATAAGGGGGAAAAGCAAGAAAGGGAAACGTGCCAGTTTGTAAAACATATGCATGTTCCTGCCCTAAATTGAGAACATGAAGCATCACCTGGTACTATGTGGGTTAGCAGGCCAGATTTTCCCCTAAAGCCTCCAAATCTGTCGCCAACTGATGACATCATGTGAAATCCCTGGCCCTCGCTTGAACCTGTGAATCAACAACTCTGCTTGTTGACAGCTGGAGGCTGCGGTTTATTGGGCAGGAGGAGCTTTCTGAGTCATCCCTGAGGAATTACATTGTGACCGAGCGGCAGATTTATGATCTCTGATTCACGTCCTTATTCACAGAGTGTGAGAGAAAAATCACAATCAAATATTTGAGGATAATTAGTTGCAGATATGCATGTTGCACTGTAAATCAGCTCAGTCACTTGCGACTTCTTCCCGGGGCCTTTGTGACAGTTTTTTTTGTCATCAGTGAAAGACGACTGTTTGGATTGAATCTGGCTCCAAAGAGCTTGGCTGCATGTTTTATTAGTATAAAGAAATGTTCTCAAAGCTCGGTAATATATTTTGCACGTGGATATGTGGTCCTGCCAGAAGCTCTGAGCTAATTTTCACTCTGTGGTCATTCCACGTCTTATCCCCAAAGGAGCCTCTCCAGCACCACTCATCTCAAGACTGTCAGCTGGCACCTCAAACTGGTCAGTTATGCAGACAGGCTGCTAAAAAAGATGAAAGGTTATTGGCTCGTTATAGACAGGTCAGCTGGCCTGAGTTGTTGAAACAGGTTTGGTGTAAAAATAATCCTTCTGTCAGATCACTGTTGTAGCTCTCTCTGAGATGCCATATGCTCTGAGGACAAGATGAGGACAGAGAGGCGTAGCATATGCAGCAGGGAAAAACAATAATGCTATTTAAAACATTTTTTTAAATGTTAAAGTATATTGTCTCTGTCCGTGGTGCTGAATGGAGTCATTCTCTTATTTTCTCCTGGCAAACCACCAGTTCAATCAGGAGAGGTTATTTGGAAGAACTGAACGTGATTATACTCCGATGGCCCATCAGAGCAGAGCGGTGATAGGAATTAGGCCTGGACCAAGATGGAGGCTTGGATGGGGCTCTGAGTGACCAGGGTGAGGCAGATATGGGGAACAGGCGGCTCGCACCAATGAGAGTCTGAAAGGCAGAATGACAGAGGAGCGCTGAGATTTAAAGTAGGCAAAATGGGGGCTTATTGGCTCGGAGAAGGCAGCGTGGGAAAGTGAAAGGGATCATTAAAAAAATCTACAATATAAATACCATGGTGTTTTTAATGCTTTTCTGTAGGTGCAAGGTTATATAGCCCACATTACTATAGCTTTTAAAACAGATTAAACCAACAATAAATGGCTAAATCTTTTATATTTGCTTGACAAACATTTGACATTTTTATGTATTTGATCAAAACTGACAAGACATTATTGCTGTATTAATAAACTGAGTAAACCACAGTGAAGTTCCACAAAAACACTACATTTCAGTGTTGCTACTGAGGTGTCCTAACATTACGCCTGCCCTGTACTGAACTAAACACAGGCTGTTGGAGCACCGTGAGATTTTTCATAACTCACAAAGTGACACAAAAAAAAAAATTAATTTTCTGGCCACAGCTGCGACTTTTCTAATGATGTCGTCAATATGCTCAGACAATGAAAAATAGTGATCCAGTGTAATTTGCCATAATCTAATTGGCTTGTTCTAGTTTTTGTGACCTGTACCCAGAGCTGTTAGCGCGCTCTCACTTATCACAGGGTGTAATTTAGATATATTTAAAATCGTATGATTGTACAGACCAAGTTTAGCACAGTTGCCAATGTGTCCTAGCACATCAGATAAATTATTGCAGTAGAATAAAGCACAATGGAATAATTGGTTTATGACCACAGCATCCTGAGCATGCCCGAGCTCTGAGCTGATCTAGGACACTGAGCAGGGTTGGGACTGGTTAATGCTTGGATAAGAGACTGCCTGGGAGTGCTGGGTGGTGTAAGCTTGGATGCTACAGTGATGCAGTGAGAAGTTTCCTGGTTTGAACCCTGGCTTGGGGTTTTCTGTGTGGCGTTTGCATGTTCTCCTTGTGCCTGCATGGATTTCTTTCAGGTATGTTGGCTCCCTCCAACTGTGCAAAGATATGCATGTTAGGTTAGGTGGTAAATTAGCTATGGATGTGCGGCGAGTCCATAGAATAAAGCAATGTATGGTTAACACTTGTTTTTCTTCCAAGGAGGCAAACTTTCTTACTTCTCTAGGCTTTGTGAAGTCCAGTGCTTGTAGCTAAACACTTTCAGAGAATGTTGTTTTATTTGTTAAGCCACTGAACACTGACTCATGCTGAGGACCAAAGCAGATAAACAGTATATGAAAATCATGTCCTTAAGAAATAGTGAAAAAAAAAATCTGACACAGGACCTGGGAGATGCATCTGGAACTTCAGCTGATCCGTCTACTGTCATCAGAAATGGTCTCAGTGGAAGGGTGGATGTCAAGACACCATTAATAAGGAAGAGAAGCAAGGAGAAAAGACTGAGGTATGACAAATTATACAAAAACTGGACTGAAATTCAATGGCAACAGATCTTATGGAGCCAAATTTGAAAATCCAAATTTGAATTTTTTTGGTTGAAACCATCACTATAATGTACGAAGAAAGTCAGGAGGTTTTAATTGTGAGTGTCTTCAGCCTTCTGTAAAACACGGTGGAGGCGCTGTCATGATTTGGAGCAGCATTTCAGCCAGTGTTGTTGGGGATCTTGTCAAAACTGATGAAATTATGAATACAGAAAAGTTCAGTAAGATTTTTATCCACCATGCAATCCAGTCTTTAAGTGATGACGTGATGAACCCCGCTTCCGGGTCCAAACTACTCTGCGTTTATTAAGGCTGTTGTGTTTTTAACATGTTTTAATGCTTTGTATCTTGTTATATTTGATCTGAACAAGCCCCTAAAAAAGGGCAGTGATCACTGTCGGCCTCGCTCGGTTTTTATTACCACTATTCATTTTAAAGCTCAGTTTTTAAAACCTTACGATGTAACTACAGCCCAGCCCATGCAGCAGTATATTAGTGACTCGTATTGTGGATGGATTATCTCAGTTGTTCTCTTGACTGAAGTTTGGTCCGTTTACAGCATCCTGCCATGCGATTGCATTTGTCCCTAATCATCGGGAACCCTCGCGTTAACTTTAGCGTTCAT
>VVHJ01063505.1:0-11952 GCA_015107715.1 Tylochromis polylepis | reverse complement strand
GTGGATGGATCCTGGAGCTGTGTGTCCTCACACCATATGTTGAGCTTTCCCAGGTCCTCTCCCCGCCGCTGCCGCCTTGCGGCGTGCCACAAGAGGGTGCTGTGGTGGCTTGGGCCAATGTATAGATTGTGTGTGATGTTCACGAGGCGGGTGCAGGGGTGTGTGCGCGGTGCGCTGGCCCACAGACGGCAGACTGTCTGAAGGAAGCAAACAGATAAGACTCGCATTCATGTGAGAAATGAATGCTGGGCAGGTTTCTGTGTCTGTGAGGTGCATCTGCCATCTACCCGAATGGGAAATTAAAAACTGTGAAGGGAAGTTATGCTAAATCTATAAAGTTGGCCGGGAAAGCGCTCCCCCCTCACAGCGGCAGTTGTTTGGGGAGAAGGAGCAGCGTGCTTAAATAATAACATTCCAGGTGGCTTAGTTAATGAACAGTGAAAATCAAATATGGGGCCTAATCTGGAGCTCGTTACAGGAAGTTTCTTTACAGGGAAGTCAAAGGCAGGAAGTGCCCTTGGGGACAGACTAAACACTTTTTGAAGCTTGAAAACAAGGAAACTTTATTTTGGGTTTGTTTCAGAGGTACGGGCCGTTCTCACAGCAGACCTGGCACTCACGGTCGAAGCTCAGATCCTCTCTTTATCATCACATTTAATGTCTCGTGTCTTTAATGTCCATGCTGCGACTGTACGTGGAGCTCTGCTCGCTTGTCTGAGCGCGCTCAGCTTCAGCCTCTCATTTCCTGTCTTAGATCGCCATCGTGTGGCTGCAGGTGGGTATGACACCAGTGAGGAGTCACGATCCGGGTCTTTTCCTGGCTCAGGAAGGGCCTCTGGGAGGTGAAGGCTCGACTCACAGCTCCTCTAATCATCTGATCTCTAAGCACACCGGCAGCCGGTCAGAAGCAGCAGTTTAAGCTCACATTTGTCTGCTGCAGGTATTAACAGGACTTCACTGAACCTTCCACAGTGACTGATGAAGACTTTTGTCACTTTGTTTTTAACGTTAAATGAGCCTTGTGCTTTTATTTTTAGAGATTGCTTTCCTCATTATCACGCTGCTGCCCTGCGAGACCGTTTTCACTCCCGAGGCGTAACATAGCGACGTTTTGTCACGTCCCAAGGCGTCAAATGTTACGCGAAAGGTAACCATCCGCGTCCCTATGATACGCTCCGGATTGTGGATGGAATCCATCACAATGACGCTCCCAGCGGTAACACACGATCCAGCCGTGTATTCCAGCCCTAACCCTAACCATAACCTTAATCCTAATGTTAATCACAACCTTAATCATGTCAGATAGTGGTTTCCAAAGCGATTCATGATGAGAAAGTAAAAAAAAAAAAATGTACATATGTAGATTGATTCCAAACGGTTCTCATGTTTTCGAAAGCGTAACATACCGACGATTTGTCAAAAGTATGTTATGTTTTGGGATGAGAACGTGTTGACATATATTGTGCAGCTGGCCCAGTACTTTTGTCCATATAATGTTAGTGAAATACAACAAGTAGGTACAACAGATCTGTGGGCCACTCTTTATTGTTGGTCCATCAGCTAGCCACAGAGAAGAACAAAGTTATACAAGCCACCACCATTTGTTCAACGATTTCCATTCAGAGTGGAACTAGATGGCCTCCTTTACACCTCTCTCAAACCTTCTGTCTGCTCGGTCCAAAATAAGAACATTGGCAACATTTTCCTAAGAACAACTTCTTTTTTTAGGATGTCAGTGCCAAAGTTCGCATTTTGGAAGGTGAGTGACCATCACTTAACAGAGGTGATGGCTTACGACACCAGCTGTCATCCACCTACAGTCCAGTCTCGAGATCCCTTCCCAGGTGTTTCAACCGCAACTCACACCTTGTCTAGGTGACCTCAAGAGCTCAAATTATGATGGAGTAGGGCAACATCTTACAAAGATTTCACACCCAATGCTTTTTTCACTTCTTGACTAATGTGACAAATCAGATGATTATTAATGTGTCAACGACCTTGAAGACCACTTCCAGTTCCCACTGGAGGTTAATACTGCATACTGTGTTAATTCTAACCCGTTCCTGAATAAGTTGGATGTTGGAAATTTTTGTGGAACAAAAACTCAACTCAGAGTTCCCACTTGAAAAGATGGAGCATACCAACATGGCAGCACTGAATGTAAACAATAGTAAAGCTGCAAACTTTAATTCTGTACTGCAACACTTGTGTATTTTTGACTCGTCAAATAAGTCCTATGTAGAGCAGTGATCAGGTTCTATCCACAAATGTGTTTTTTAAGCATACAAAATAAATATTATGCTTTATTTCTAGTGATACCTGAATGGCTCTACCTTGCTAACAGTCAAAACAAATTCTGTTTTTCCTGGAATGCGCTAACTCTGGAGTGATGTCACTCTCAACTTCCGAGTTCTGAGGTATCTGGAATGCGGTATAAATCCCCGGGACTCTCTGCTGGTTGTTTCAGAACTTGAAAAAAGCCTCTTGGATAAGAGGAGAAACAGCTTCGCAAACCTAAAAAAGTCCAGTTGCTTTCTTTTTAAGCACTCAAGACTACCATGTCCTGGATGACTGAGAACCTACACTGACAATCAGTAAACTAAATACATATAACTCTTCATCCAAAAAAAATCTTCATGGCCAGTTTGTCAAAGTATTTTTACCAATAACACAAACAAAAAACTGGGAAAGTACCCTAGTTACATCCACCTGGGCTATCTGGTCTGAGATCAAAAAGCCCAGGTTACACATGGGTTTAAATTGAGTTACAGGGACAGACCCTTTGGTTATCGCGACCTCTGCCGCTTCATTTTTATTCATTGTCTTACCACTCTTTGGCCAGTCCCATGTAAATGTCAAACTAATGTTGTGTGAAATTTATGGTCTCTGTTAACTTAGGGGAACTTAGACAGTTACATTTAGCCTTTATATGCCAGTGGGTTTTTTTTCTTCTTTTTTTCTTTTCTGGGAGATCCCAAAGGGAAGTGAAAACATGCTGTTAGACATAAACAAGTTCATCTGTGTTTTTATCCATGAAGACAATATGGATAATAAGGCTGCATTTTATTTGAGAAATAGAAATTGAAAGCAGAAAACATCAAACAGTTACATGTGAATGTGGTGAGATTATTTATAATCCTGGGAAATATCAGACCTGACAAATTAGTTGCAAAAATAAATTAAAAATGAGTACATTCAAATTATTTATTGGATGCACAGAATAGATACTCAGCAGTGGACTGATTTTTTTTTTCAGTGCATTAACATTAAGGTTGTGATATTTTTATTTTTCAGCCTTTTATTCTTTTTCAGTTCAGCTGATCTAAGTTATGTAAACTGTCCATAGATTAGCAAATTGCAAGTCAGGGAAAATCCAGAAGTGGAAGTGAAGAAAGTGGTTTTCATTAAAACATAACACCGTACAACTTACTGGTACAATTTACCAGCCGTTCTACCGAATAAGTAAAGAATTTTCCCAAAGCTCATCTCAGCAGATTATTTTGGCATGAATACAGTCAATGAAACCCATGTGAACTTAACAGTGAAACTATGAAAAGCGGATATCTGTAATAGTAAAAAACAAATAACACACTGTTAGTTTGGGTTACAGCTAATAGATCCAACAAACAAACTTAATGTATTTTTTATGTGTCTCTAATATACTTTAATCCAGAGTTACATATCTGGAACATCTGGAGAAGAAGTTGACAGGGAGATAAAGAGCTCAATAAACTGGTGACTGACCATACAGTGTTTTTAAATTTTTTAATTACAGTGGATTCTGTCAGTTAAATCCTGATTAATTATTTAAAAGTCAGTGTTCAGAGAACTTTTCAAAACCAAACAGCTTTAAGGGCAACATAACTGATATAGAGTTTGGCATATAGAAATGTAAGTGGATGTTGGATTTCCTTCAAATACGGAGAAAACAACAAGTAACCCCAGTATAGACCCTTGTGGCACTCCACACTTGTTTGAGTCTTGACATGAATGGGAATTCTGAATGACTGAGTCATTTTCAGTAAGACTGTTCATTATTCTGATGAAAGCCACTTCGATACTGACTTTTGACTGATTTACTGTAATGTAAATAATACCGTGAATGACTAAGTTTTTGATTTTCATATCTCATCATTGTCTACTCAAAGTTACAGTATATGCAGTAGCTTAAGATTTCTTTTAGCTGTTTATAATTTCTGTAAAAACAACAGAAAGGATAGATAAAATATGTACACACTACAAACATACTTAGTTTTCTGGGTTTTTTGTTTTTTTAATTTGTTCAACAGGGAGCCCAAGGAGAGCAAGGAGATGGTGGAATACCAGGAAAACCAGGACCAAAGGGCCTCCAAGGCCCAAAAGTGTGTCCACACAATCCTCTGTGTTCAACATCCTCAAAGATTTATCTGTTCTATCTTTCATTCTTTTAAGAAATATCAAATATTGTATTGTTTTTGCTGCACCGAAAACCTCCTTACAATTGATTTTGTCATTAGCAAATTACCACAGTCGCCAGTAGTTTGTTTTGAAGATGCCAACTTGTTTGCAAACACTGTAAACACTTGCCAACTACTCAAAGAGCAGTAGTGAAACTTGAAAAAAAGTGCCACCCAAAGTCGGCAAATAGTTAGGTCACTAGCAGATTGCGTAGTCTTCCATGCAATCTGCTAGTGACCAAAGCGATGGGTGGTTGCCAGACGGTTGTATCTAGGCTTTTGCATTCAGGACATTATTTGAAGCCCCTAAAAGCAGAGATTCCTATTACTGTATTAGCAACTTGTAATAAACTAATAAAAGCAGTTATAATTTAAATATTAACTTAAGTATTCTGCTAATCATTCTACTTGTGTTAGTGTAGTGTTTATTGAATCTTCCAAAGGTGTTCCGCACATTTTGATAATTTTAAGAAATGACCAACAGACCTTTAATATGTAGATATATTATTTAGTTGTGTGTTTAATTTACTTTTTTAACAGGGGCCCAAAGGTGAGACAGGACCTGATGGTGAGAAGGTGAGTTCTTTAACTACACAGTCAAACTGCATTAAAACAATAAAATAAAATAAAGGTATAGCTACTGTCACTTGTGACCTTTTGTATGCCTAAAAAGAACCAGACACACTCTCACGCGTAAACAACACATTACAAGTAGCTACCAGAGAGTGTTGACTCAAAATTCAAATTCAATTCAGTCTTTGAAGTGCTTCATAAACTGATGAAAAACCCTGACTCAATCAAAAAGAAAAACAATCTTGTGTCAGTTGCATGGTCTGAATAAGTAGTTAGTTAAATAATATCCTATTGAGAATCATTTTCACAGTGTCTGTGTGTGGGTGGATGTGTGGTGTAAATAGCTTAGTTGGGGATTTCCCTTATCTGTGTTGTCAGAGTTCTTGCTGTGTTTGACATGAACTTTGGAAACTGTTGGGTATTATTTAGTGTCAAGGCTCAGGGGCTGCTTCATATGTTCTTAGTGTGCGTGTGTGCGTGTGTGTGTGTGTGTGTGTGTGTGTGCTTAAGGCTTTATTTTGGATGTAACAGTTTCTCATTTATGTTGGCGTAGAATAAATGGAAGGGGAAAAAAAACTACCATAGCAGTAAAACCACGTCTTAATATTGTTGAAATCTAATTCAAAAATGAAAGTTGGAAGGTTATCCCTCCACTTCTAAATGTGGCTGAAAGTGAAAGAACACTTTTCCTTCTCAACACATCTGCAAACTACCCAGTCCTCCACCAGATTAACACCCTCTTGCTATGAGGCAGCAACTATAGCACCACCGTGATGTCCTAGCATATCTGAACAAAACCAACCAAGTTTGACAGTTATGTACCATTTAGACACTTTTTTAAATCAACATAAAACTGCTCAGTGGCTGAATGTGAATTTATGATTAAAAAAATTAGATTGAATTCAAGTCTTTTGTAGCCTGAAAATACATTTTTTCCCTTCATTTTCTCAGCTACATTTGTAGCTACATAGCTAGCTCTAACTGGCTTAACAGGTTTAGCCCAGACTGCTGACATCTGATGCTAGTTATAGAAACATGATAGAATTTCTTAGTTGGTACTAAACTTTTTATTTCTGTATTTAATATTTGGTATTAAGAGGTAACAGTAGCATAAAGAAGGTTGGGGAGGGGGGCACAGATGTATCAGCACGGGGCCTATCAGTCCATCTTAGTCATTTTTAGCCTTCATGTTACCAACATATTAAACATAAATGGAATATTGACTGAACAGTAATTTACTGCAAGAAGCAAAAATAACAGCAAAATAATTAATTAACGTTACAATTAACATGCATTTTTTTGTACAACAAAAATCTACATTTTTTTCTTTAATACAACTTGAGCTTTGATCTAAGGTAAAATCCAAATCATTACCTAAAAGCTTATTTACTCTCTTTTAATTCTGATGTCACTTAGTAATTTCAAGTAAATATTATTTGTGTTGTATTTATATGATGAAATCCACCAAGGTCATTTTGACCGCAATATAAAATAACTGAATGAAACTTAACATGTCCTGGATCTTGAGTCTGTTTTATCTTTTTGTTCGGTGGCATGGTTCAGTCAGACCTCTGTCACAGAGAAAAACTCACTGAATCAGATAGTGAGATGGTCCAGTCGTCTGATAGGTGAGTCACAGCCCTGTTTAGCCTCCCTGTACTCTAAACAGGTACAACGGATGGCTTTATCAATTCTTAATAATGGTTCCCATCCTCTACGGGGTGAATTTCAGCTTCTTCCCTCAGGAGCTGTTTTATTTGATTCATCTTGTCTAGTTACCAAATATGTGTCTGTGTGTTTTGTGAAGGCATGCCAAATGCTATCATTTTCCTGTAAAGCAAATTTACCTATGGGTATAAATAACGTAACCTTGACCTTGAAGTTTAGATATTCCAGGGTCTTTTTTTGCAAGTGAGGGAAGCATGTGACAGGCGATTAAAAAGGTCTGTTGTAGAAAAGAGAGAGCTCTGCATCTCAGCAGTGGCTGAAGGAATGAGACTACAGACACCAACAGCAGAAATAAGCTTTCTGCTGTGCTCTTTAAAGGATAGACTGAGATAAAGTTAGGAGCTCAGTCCTTTGAAAAGGACTCGGAATAGAGCTGCTCCTCCTCAACATCAGGGGCCAGCTGAGGTGGTTCAGCATCTCACTAAGATTCCTCCTGGATGCCTCCTTGGTGTTTCAGGCATGCCGGACTGTGAGGAGATCTCGGGGTAGACATAGGACACACAAGATTATCTCTCTCAGCTGGCTTGGGAATGCCTCAGTGTCCCACCAAAAGAGCTGGAGGAGACAGGCGGGAGGAGGGAGGTCTGGGTGTCTCCCTGTCCACTGTGCAGACAGGCAGCACAAAATAGATGTACGTTAACAAGATGCAATCATCTCACTCTTAATCATCACTTACAGACATGCTGAAAGAGTTACTTCAACAAATGAAGCTTAAAAAAAATCATCTCTCTCCTCACCCCTGCAGGGGTGTGTCTCAAATCTAAAGCAATGAGTGTTGCACCTTGGTGTGCCCCACGCAGCCCTTTTGACTTTGACATGAGGGATAAGCAGTACTGCACGTGGATAATGGTCTATAAAATCAGATACCTGAAGTCAGATTTTGTCAAATACCAAAGGAAAATCACCAGAAGCATAATAATAAAAAAGGTTAACCGTTTTTTTTCTAATGTGGGAGCTAATTTGCTCAATTTAAAAAAAAAAAAAAAATATTTCAAAAAAAAAAAAAAAACAAACAAAAAAAAACCATGAGCCAAGAAAGACTATAAAGTTGTAATGAGTAAGCTTTTTCATAATGTTGCTGCATTGTAAATTTGAGATGTAGACCAGAAAAAAAAGACTTTTTTTTACATGGTAAGGAATAGATGCCAAAATGGAAAGCTTTTAAATTCAATATACAGAGAAGTTTTGTGTGTCACTTTGCAAAATGTATGCCAAAATTGGAGTCATCCAACACTGGCGCATTCAACATTCTGTTTAATTTCTGTATAATAATATTTGGCCTTCCCTCCTAATATGAAAAAACAAAACAAACACAGAAATGCAGACTTTGCTTTTAAAAATGAGGAAATGAATTTTAAATCAAACAGAATGTCATGCCTCTTTCCAGACTCTGTGTCTTCACAAAGCAGGAGATGTTTCATGTTCAGATGATAACCAACTGGGCTGCAGCAGTTTCATGCTCTTAAGAAAAACATGTAGCCTTGATCCAGAGTCAGACCTCATGAGACAAATATGCACTCTAAGAATGAATCCATGGCAAACATGCTTGTTTACATGCCCTTCCTCCTAGCTGTTTCTGATGGGTTGAATAGTACGCAAGTAGCATATTCCTCAATGGCATTCACAAGATGACTGTTGAATAATCCTGTTTTTCATCATTTGTTGTACTTGACGATCCAAAAGGATCTCTCTCTGCAGGCAAAAGGATAAAAGACAGGTCAAATGGTTACAAATCATCAACTCCATAACAAGATGTATGTGAACTGTAATAAGTTAATGTTATATAAGAATTTGCAATTTTTATTCATGTCATTACTTTCAGTATCTAACAGATTTAACAGAAGAATGACACAGTTAAAGGTTAAAGGTTTGCTAAGCCCCACAACACAGGTCAAGCCTGTTGTCTCACAGGAAATAATCTTACAGTGATAAGGGTTGCAGGTGTGGTGGCAAATCTTAGATTGCAATTGATCCAAAATTAATTAATTAATTAAAATAATTCCTAAAAACAAATTTCTCATTTCTAGCTAACAAAGGTTAATTTGCTGGCTTAAAGAACAACAGTCAAAGGCTAACTAACTTAAGAATATTTTACCTTGATGGCTATTTGACAAAAACATTAGCTAAAATATTCTCCAAATTATTTTTTTATTGTCTATAGCTGTGTCATGTCAAAATTACTTGTTGGAATGAATTCTATCTGTAAAATGCACAGGTGAACTGTGAATGCTAACAATAGCATTCGCCCTGTTTGTGTCACTATAATAAACCAGTAGCTGAAGTGAGCTATTGGTTTAGTGGCTAGTATTTTGTAAAAAGAAACCCTAATAGCTCACACTTAATGGATAAAGTGTGCACATATGGTTGCTAATAAACAGCTAAATTGAAACTGGGGAAGAAAGGCAACAGGTTTCCTAATGAGATGTAATTGTCCAACACCCATTGCCCTGTTTAACAGGGATTAGAAGTCACTGTGGTTGCTAAATTTTGAAATATTACTGTAAAGTTTGTTCATCACTGGTAGTCTCTTACAAAACAACCTTTAACCAAAGTATGCTCAGAAAAAACAGCAAAAGTAAGAGAGAAGTAGATGAATATTTATCAAGAGTTTTAAGAACAGACTCACGCAAACGGATACAAAAAGTTATTGATTTATTATAGAGACATGAAAAGGCTTTTAATGAAGCATGGTTGCTACAAACAACTTCATGCTTGAAGACAAAGGCTAAAGCTAACAAGCAAAAAGTTAGTTTCTTCACCAAATAAACAAACATTGGTCCTATATTTCAACTTAGTCTGTTCAATTCATATCTTATAGGGAATAATGTCAATAGGACTCTTATTTTTTTCATTTAATGCTAGGAAAGTAAGATGTCTGTAAAATGTGACGTTATCTTGGGTGATGCTAGCTAGGGTTGCTACAGTCTAAATGTTAGTCAATCTAATGGACAACACTGCTAACACTAGCTTAAACTCTGATAACATCAAAGTCACACATAGTGTATATACAACTAAGTGGATGTGCTAGTCATAAATGGGGCACTGCATTATTAAAATAATTAGCTGCTTGGCCTTTGGGTAACTACTGTTGGTTAAGCTAATTGTAATTGATTGTATCTTACGTTAGCGATGAGAAACACAGCTTAACTCATTTCTCATGGAATGGCACCGATAAGAAACCACGTTAAACTCTGGAAATATGTCTTTTCACATTGTGAACCAACCCAAAGCTTGAGAGACCTCTTGTGCTGCATTACAGTTGCTAAGCTGTGATTGAACAATCATTAAACAGGCCGTGATTTTTCACAAACGGTCAGCGCTACTCATTCTCTGATACACTGAATATTCTATTTTCTTTATTCAGTACCCTTGCAGTGTCAGATTTTGACACTGATGTTAGGAATGATGATTCTTAATGTGTAAAATTACCTAAATATTTTTGACCACTTTCCACCTGCTCCAGGCCTATCAGCTGTGCAGGGACAACAAAGAACGAGAAAACTGAAGGTAAAGGCAAGCTGTCCTCTGAATGAACCTTCTTCTTGAACTGGAGAGGGAAAGTATGAGTTGAAAACACCCCCTCCGATTCATGCTCTCATCACTGATTAACTCATAACCATGTGCCATATTTTATCTTGCAAGACATACAAGACAAAAAAAACAAAACAAAAAAACTATTGTGTGACATATGCTTCTAATGACGAAGTTGGTTTTCCTTCCTTTTCATTTGTGAATCATATTGTGTAAACAAGAATCTTTGGTGAACAAAGTCAAGGCTACTAGTGTTACTAGAGTGCTGATGCTGCAATCTGTTACTATGTGGATGTATGAATATGTATGTGAGAAATAAGAATACTTTGATCAACTGTTCCAGGTACTTTATATAAAAACCTTTACAAGCATGGTGTTCTGTATTTTTATTTTGTTCAGGTGTTATGACTGATATTGAGACAGTTCTTACTTGGAACACAGAAAGGCAGCAAAGAGTCTCTGAAGCTATGCATTTGAGGCAGCTGAAGAGGAGCTGGGAGGAAGAGCATTGTAATAATTTTTTAAAAATGTAATTACTGCTCAGTATCTCCCTAACCTGACCCTAGAGAGTCATTAAGAGCAGATTTAATTTTGGTTGGTGATAAAAATCTTAATACCAAATCCCTCAATTCATTGATCATTCTGCTCTATACATCTGACATGAAGGGGAAAATACTGATAAGGCTAAATGCATAAATACTTTAATCTAAAGTTTAACCTTTCATTTCTGATCAGTTTATGTTAAATTGAAAAACTGATCATACTAACCCCTATAGTCTGATAAAAAGCAAAAAAAAAAACAACTGCTGCTAGCCTTTCAAGCATATAGTATATACAGTCCTTCTACAGACCTAGTTTTCCACTAAACTGAAGGGACAAAAGACTGAAGGTATTACCAGAGACTTGTCTAAGAAGGAGACAAAGCACAGCATCCTGATTTGACACCAGTGACAGTTTGCAAGTTTTATTACAGAAAGGAAGGTTTCACAGAAAGAAACCTTTCAGTCTGGTGAGTATAGCAAGTAAATACATTATTTTACAAGAGCCAAAATGGAAATATAGTTTGCTTCTTTATGGTGGTGATGGTGGGGTAGCAGGCAGGCCAAGAAAATCAACAGGAAGCGAGAGGAAGGGCAGTGTACAGTCGTGGCCAAAAGTTTTGAGAATTACATAAATATTGGAAATTGGAAAAGTTGCTGCTTAAGTTTTTATAATAGCAATTTGCATACACTCCAGAATGTTATGAAGAGTGATCAGATGAATTGCATAGTCCTTCTTTGCCATGAAAATTAACTTAATCCCAAAAAAACCTTTCCACTGCATTTCATTGCTGCCATTAAAGGACCTGCTGAGACCATTTCAGTAATCGTCTTGTTAACTCAGGTGAGAATGTTGACGAGCACAAGGCTGGAGATCATTATGTCAGGCTGATTGGGTTAGAATGGCAGACCTGACATGTTAAAAGGAGGGTGATGCTTCAAATCATTGTTCTTCCATTGTTAACCATGCAAAAGAAATGCAAAGAACCATGCAAACCATGCAAAGAAACGCATGCAGCCATCATTGCGTTGCATAAAAATGGCTTCACAGGCAAGGATATTGTGGCTACTAAGATTGCACCTAAATCAACAATTGATAGGATCATCAAGAACTTCAAGGAAAGAGGTTCAATTCTTCCAAGAAA
>VVHJ01063503.1:0-10086 GCA_015107715.1 Tylochromis polylepis | reverse complement strand
AACAAGTTTCTGGCATAATTCTGGCTGGATATTTGATGACCTGGCCACAGATAAGTGGAAGAAAATGGATGGATGGATGGATGGATGGATGGATATTTGACAACTCTTCTTGGCACAATTGGCCAAGGTCATTTAAATTAGTTTCCTGGCATGGACTTTGCTTTTAAGAATAGTCTACTAATTTTTAATGGGGATGAGTTTGGGGCTCAGTTCATTCCAGAAGTTTAATGTTAGCCTGCTTTATTCATTCTAAACCCAGTTTAGATGTGTGGTTGGCATCATTGTCCTGTTGGAACATCCAGTTGTATCCAAGTTTCAACCATCTAGCTTTTGATTTGAGATAAAGTTGAAGAATTTGGAAGTAATTCTTTTAAGTCTTTCTTCATTAATTTTTTGTCTATGCAAAGATTCATATGTGAAGAATTGACATTATATTGCCCCAACTACACTGTTGAGTCTCCAGGTGCCTGTGTCTTTGTCTGCAGTAGTATAATCACCATGTGAAGGCTTATTCTCTGATATGTACTTACTTACCTGATACAAACTGAACTGGAATTTTAAGCATTGGTTATAGTTTTACTATGCTCACCCACCCACAAGCTTTTACACACAATAAATTCACCCAACATCTGCTTGATGTCTTTGCAAAGAGACCATCTTCTCCCTTGTCCATCCTGCATCAACCTCTCAGGAGACCCCTCACCACCTGTGACAAATGTAAACGTGCACACACACACACACACACACACACACACACACACACACATATATATTGCCTTTCCACCACATGAATGATGCATATTCAAGCAGTCGGTAGTGAGCTAATGAGTCAATTGCTTAGCGAGCATGGAGAGACAGACACTGGTGTGCTATGATGGTTATACCAACCCGTCCTTTTGCTCAGATTGTACTCGGCACCAGATGTCCAAGGTGCAGGGTGATGAATTATGGGTCATCCCTCTCGCCCCTGGTCTGCAGTGTCACCACATAGGAGGCAAGAGCATGTGGTTTGGCACATGTGGTTATGTGTATGTGTGTCTGTCTTTGCTCAAGGATGGAGAACCATTTGTGTGCACATGCTACTAAAGGGTTGGAATCATTTAACTGCAATTCTTTCTCTCTGTTTAGGGCTTAGGCTATTTCCCTTTGCAACTGAACCTTAAGGCCCGTGAGCATTTGTACTGCAGGACATCTGGGGAAAGATATCTGTGTTGGTGATCATATGAAGTAACCAAAATGCAGTCTGTACCTCTACAAAGAAATGATCAGTTGTGAATATGTGATCATCTTTGATGACCCGTCTCTGATTTTTTTTCCCCCCCTCAGTTTTACAGCTTATGATCATGGTTAAAAGAACATATCTGACCTATTTAATCAAAGGAGCAATGCTTACAATAACAGAATAGCTTATCAACTCTTGACACAATTTGAGAGATAATAAAAGCCACAAATGATTTCAGGATATGTATGCCAAGAAACAGTGTAAGCCACAACCACAGAGTTAGAGGATTTAAAGTGTGACCAAAGCAACTATTGAATTCACAAAGTGCTTGTGACAATTGGAGCTGATTCCCTTCCCAAGTCCACTCAGCCACTTTAACAGTCTTTCAGAGTAGAGAAAACTTCTTCCAGTGTCAGAGTGAAACACTGTGTAAAGAGCAAGATTTCATTAATAATCCTTTCAAAGTGAAATGTCTGCCTTTGCAGTTTTAGTGTGATCCTACTGACAGTCAGGGCAGACTAGGAGGCCAAGTTGTAATTGGGGTGCTTGAGCCAGCATATAATGCTGCAAGAAACTGTTAAGCATATTTAAACTTAGTCAAGTGCATTTTTATGAGGAGATTTTTCTAACCACACTATACATGGTTCATCAACCAGCTACATTAGGTTTCCATTATGATTCAGTATATTTTTCTTTCTCACTGTGTGCTTTTAGGGTTTTGTTTGGAATTACTGTAGTTGTACAAAAATCAGGAAGCACAGATGAGGCATGAATTTTAAAAATGTTAGAGCCTGAAGCAGCTGTTTTCAAATATATGTCTAGAATAATACAATCCTTTGGTTCTTTGTATCATGAATTATGTTTTGTTACTTTTTGTTAATTGTACATTGTTCAGAAAGCATGAGCAGTAACTCCAGTCCTATTGTAAAAGCATCAGTGAATGCCACTGACATGGCTTTTAGTCTAACCATACACAATACGTCTAATTGTACTACCACACTAACAATTAGTGGAGAATCTCCCATGTAAATATGCTCTGCGCCACAATGTCTGGCTCCGCCTGACCGAGCTTTATTAGCTTTAGGTGCCAGGAAGATGTGAATATTGATTAGCCAACTGCTTCATTGAGCTCACTCCAAATATCTACATTCTCCTGATTCATAATTCAAAGAAGACATTTAGATGAGCACTGACAAATGTAAATATTCCCTAATACATAGGACTGCCAAAATAATAATTGCTAACAAAATAATCCAGCACTGGCCTTGGTTATACAAAAAAAAGTGCTTATATACTCTCCTGTTATAACCTCTACAGTGTGGCACAAATTAATTTAGAAAATTGTAAGGGTTTTACAAACCCACATAATGAGTCACTATTTGAAGAGATAGTTATGAGTCAATAGAGATTTACTGTCGCCTATGATTTCATTATGCATGCAACAGTCATTCAAAACTCACACAATCAACATGGCCTTTATCTGTCTATTTACTTTGATTTTTGTAAATGGGGTTCTTGATGCTCCACCACCCTTCAGTCTGAGCCAAATCAATGGTAGCTAACATCATATGATTCATGGCTTCACTGTAGAACTTTATCACAAGGGTACTTAATTACTTAGAGCTTCCCACTGAAAGGACAAACTAGCACAGAAGATTTGTCAGTTGTCTCACACACAGTCATTGAAAAGTACTGCTAATGAATTATAACTAATTTACACTGGTGCTCTTGATAAAGCAATTTAAAAAAGCAGGTTTCAGAATAGTTCTTAAAAGCGTGGATTAGATTTGTTATTAGAAATGTAGGTTGGTATTAATGAAAAATATATCCTTTGAAAAATGTCTATTATATAATAAATAGTAATTCTCACAGTTTTTCCTTATATATGAATCATTTGTGCAAGTATCAGTAAGTATCATACCTTACTGTATCGAACTGACTAATTCAGCAGGGGTTCGCCCTCTCCTTAAGACCTTTGATCCAGTGCTGAGAACAGTTGAACTGGGATTCAGCAATCTTTCAACCACACTAAAACTTGTCTGGTTACAAATGCCACTGAAGGATGAATTATTGCCTTAGTTTGATATGCATCTCTGACCTTTCCAGGTTAGTTGGACTGCAATATACTATAGCTCTTTTTTAGGTAGTAATTAGAGTTAATAATTATATAATTATACACTATATTTTGATTATTTTTATTTATTTATTTATTTTAAACAAGGAGTAATAATGGAATCCCACACTTTCAGAAGAAAGGAGAACTTGGCATTATTCAAATGTATCTATTTAGTTGTTTGCTATTAATATTTGTTGTGGGATAGTGTTTATCAACAAAATGCAATATGAGTCATCAGCAACTCTGTGAAGCCGCACTTAGGCAAAGTGCTCCACTGAGTGAAATGCTAATGTTAGCATAACAATATGTTCGTAATGACAATGCTAATATGAATAATGGGACAAAAGGCGGTGAAACAGAATCTCCGATCACTACAGTGGAGATTCACTGGATGGTGATTTGATCCCCAGCCAAGTATCCTTTGGGGAGACAAAGTTTTAAGTTGCATTTGCAGAGTAATACTTTTGTATTTTTTAAAAAAAATTAGTTTTCATGTCCATTTCACTTTGAGTTTAGTTTCACTTAAGTTCCACTGAGTTTATGCCATGTAGACACTGTATTCACGAAAACAAATCACTCGGTTTTACACAAAGAAAATTCGGTGGATCACCATGGTCAGTAGGCTTTATCCTTAGGTTTCATGGCAATGAAAATGAGTCGTTCTTTGAGCTATTTAACAAACTTGCAGGCTGACAAACCAACACATTGTGTAACCTAGTTTCTTGTCTCTTTTGTGTACATTAGATAATTAATCAATATATATAGTCTAAAAAAATAATAGTCTAATACCATAAAGTTATCATGGAAATCCAGACAGATGCTATTATGAAAAATGTTTTTTGAACCACCATCATGAAAGACAAGCAAAGCTGCACCTCTAACCAAAAGATGAACAACTGAATTAAAATGTTTTGAATAAAAAATGCACCCTAATACAAAGAAAGACAAGTACAAAAGGATGTTTGCAGGAATCATATCATGTTGCAAATGACTCCACAATGACAAGGAAAAAGTCGTTTCAATGAGCGGCCCAGTCAGTAAATATTTAATTCAAGTTCCTGAAGTGCTTTTTTCTTTTCATTTTCAGAGTCATCAGATGATTCTGGGTCAATACTCGCCTCGAGCGGTAGCATTTTTGCCATAGTTAATGCCATGAAAAAATTGCTTTAACCAAAAAGGGGCTTATAGTTCCAAAAATGCCCTCAGTTTTTCTTTGATATGCCCGCATGCTGTGGGATCCAGCTAAATAATTCATCATCAAAACATATATCATACAAATACATGTTGTAAATTTGTCATTTCACCAGTTAATTTCATCAGTAACCATCAATTTTCATGATAGTAATAATCAAAGGTAAGTTGTCATTGCTGCAGTGTTTTGTTTTGCACTTCAAAGCAGGTCCCTCAAAACGGTATTGCCACTACTTTGATGCAACTTGCCAATGTCCCTTACAAACCAGCACCAGCTTCTTGCCTGGGACCAGTGAAAGAAGCAAAAATAATAGATCAGCACAATTTAGGCCAATGGCAGGAAGGCACAATGTCTACATCATAATTATATATCAAACATCTTTTTTAAATGATATTGCTGCTCAGTGATATTATCTATTACTGGTCATTAGCAAATGAGCATGAGACACCACAATTGTCTCATTCGTTTACTGAACAAATCCGACTGAATCAAAATGATTCACCTGTTCTGTCAAAGGTCACTTGTTTTTGAATGAATGAATGACAAAAATGTCACTTTCATTTTTTAAATACTTTGCAAATGTTTTGGAGTGAAACCATGATTTTATCTCAGATATTTATCACTGTATAATTAGAGTGAGCCTTATTTATCTGAGAAACTTTCCAAAGCCCCAGATTTTGAATGCAATATTTGCACTGACATACCACCTTGCTATACTTCAACATAAATGTTTACTGTAGCAATGGGCTTGATGTGCTTGTAAGTAAACATAAAATACATTACAAGCCAAAATTACTGAAAATTACTGATGACTTATTATTCTTTAGGATTTTTTTTTTTTATTATTATTATTTTTCCCTGCATGCTACTCGCACGCTACGATTGAAATACCACATGTACAGTCCAACCTGTATCAAAGCGTTTGGTGAAATCACGCATCTCATTTGTAAATGTGCTCTTTGTACTTTAGTATATAAGATGCAATGCCTTTAGGTCCATAAGTTGTTGGACACAGACACAATTTTTATAGTTTTGTCTTTGGACACCATCACAGTGGATTTTAAATGAAAAAATCAATACATGTTTGAAGCTTTAATTCAGTTTTAATTCAAGGGGTTTGGACTTTGAGCCCTTTTTATACACAGTCTCCCATTTTCAAATTTAATCGGACAAACTAACTTAATCTTAAATATAAGGATTGTTGTTAATATTTGGATGAAAATTCTTTGCATCAATGACTGTCTGAAGTCTAGGACACACAGACATCACCACATGCTGTGTTTCCTCAACTCAGATGCTCTGCCAGGCATTTACTGTAGCCACCTTCAGCTGCTGCTGCTTGTCTGTGGGTCTTTCAGCTCTCAGTTTGGTATTTAATGACTGAAAAGCATGCTCTATTGGTTTGAGATCAGGTGACTGACTGGTTAAAAAATATCCCATTCCTTTGCCTTGAGAAACTCTTGGGTTGCTTTTGCAGTGTGCTGATTGGTTTCTTATCCATTTACACTTTCCGGTTTGGCAGCATTTGGCTGAATCTGAGCACAGAGTACAGAAATCTGTACACATGATCAATAAACACTACTGACCCAGTTCCACTGGCCACCATACATGCCCATACAATAATCTTGGTACCAACAGGTTTGACAGATGATGTGGTATGCTTCAGATCATGTGGTGCTTCTTTCCTTCTCCATACTTTTTTCTTCCCATAATTCTAATACAAGTTAATCTGAGTTTCATCTGTCCAAATAATGATTTTACTGAAATGTACAGGCTCTTTTAGATGTTTTCTGGCAAGGTTTAATCTGGCCTTCTTGTTCTTGAGCGTAACCAGTGGTTTGCACCTTGTTGCAAACACTCTCTTCGATTGTAGGCATTCCTTGACTGCATCTCTTGATTGATTCATGAAGGGGTGTCTTGATTGGTTGGTTGGTTGTTGTTTTTTTGTTTTGCTTTTTTGTTTTTTGTTTTTTTTTTTCTTTTTTAGCCCTTATTTGCACTGACAAGCTTTTGACCCTCATTTATAAAATTACAATGAAATCCTATAAAATACAAGTTCAACACTTCAGATATTGTGTCTGCCTCATTTGTCATGGGAAGGGATGCAAGGGAAGTGACCTCACCAGACCATGAAACTAGTTGTCAGTCAAGTGTCCAATTAAGCTTGAGCCTCTGAAAACTGGGGACTAATTCCTGAGCTGTTTATTTTTAGTTAATTCTTGTAAAACCCTTGAATTAAATCTGAAAGTGTGCTCTTCAATCATATTTTTGATTGACTGATTGATTTAAAATCGACTCTGGTGGCAAAACTACAAAAATTGTCTTTGTCCAAAAAAGAAGTAAAACAAACTGACATGTTTTCCATCAAGCTTTGTTTAAAGAATTTATTTTCACAGTTGTTCAAATATTAGAGTCCAGGAAAGAATATGCTCATAAAACATGGTTGTATTTGCAGAAATTAAGTAAAAATTTCTTTTAAACAATGTTTTGATGGTAAATTAAATTGGAAACATCATTAAAACATCAGTGCACATTATACACAAGATGGCTCCACAGTGGTAACATAAACCCATCATCATGAGCTTTGCCTTCTTTTACTACTGAGGTTTCATTTCCAGTGATATAAACTTCTCCCTAGTTATGTGATTGGCCTCAATCCAAGATTTTAAAATATTAACACTTCCCATAATTTACTATACCTGGTAATGTACCTTATTGATTCATGAAAATAATCAAAAGTGTCACAGAACAGTTTATAAACCCATGGGCAACTTTTTTTAAATCAAATCTCCTCCATCCTCCCTGATATCAGAAGCAGTGACTTATCAGCAAGAATAAAAGGAAGAGACAACCTCAGCACTGAAATAGGTTTACACTAAAGACAGGGAAACCACAGCAAATATACATATAAGTTCTATGCATTTGAACATTGCTTTCACTTTTGGTTTAGGTCTTTTCACTGATGGTCATGAAGTGCATGCAATGTGAATGTATCCAATATCGGTAGAGTTTATATTTAGAGTCTATGTCAGATTTATATTTTCACAGTCCTCTACAAATGTCTTTTGGTCATTCCTGGCAAAACTTCCTCAAGGTAATCTGAAGGTTCTCTATTGGAGCAAGAAAACCAACACACCTCAGGACATGGAGACAGAACCCAAACTTCATTCAGTTGATTTGAAGAGCCTGTTTAAACAGGGCATGAATTATGGTCCAACAAAGGCAGGCTTTTACACTGACTTACTGACAAAATCTAGCCTTTTCCTGCATTTATGGAGCCAGGCCACACTGGGTGAAGCTGTTTTTATATCTCATCCTCCTCACATTGTTGATGAACAAGGTCATATGCTGCCAGCTCACTGGCCTGATTGGCATGGAAAGCAAATAGTCTTTTGGGGAGGGAATGAGGAGTTCCTGCACATGCACGCCTGGCTCATGAACAAGGTGTGGAGCTTACCCACATTCTTTGCTGAGGTTTTAGCAAGAAGAAAGACTGTTTTGGCAGACGGCCCCTTTGACTAAGGCTTCCCCTTGGGTTCAAACGGGAGCAGACAAACGCTTCAAGCACTCAGAACTTGGCTTCAATACAAATCCCACAGTGGAACTCATAAGGCTTCTACCACTGAGTCCCCTTTAGAAAACAGATAAGAAGTCAGCGAGACTCTACACTTTGGTTTCACTCTCCACCATGTGGACCACGATGGTGAGCACATGCACCTTCAAGGTAGAGGCTGATCTATTGCCATCCTGCAGAGAGTGCAAAAAATGCAATATGATTATCAAACTCTCAGGAGTAGGTCCAGCTATTTAGACAAAAACACAGCCATGGAGAGTTTGGATCTGGATGAAAGGTTGCCATCTTTGTGTGAGAGGAGTTTCTGCCTCAAAGGGAGATACAGTATTTCTAAGACAATATGATCAGAAAGCATTACAGCCTCTTACACCCCATTACTGGTATAAGTATTGGCTATTTACTGGTTAGCTAAGTAAAAATAGCTGCATGTGACTTTTTATCATTTAATATGGGGTCAAAATCACTACCATGACTAGTGAGTACCATGACTACTGACTGAGAGAGATCAAGTAAATAAAACTTTTATAACATACAGAAAATACTCAAGCATAATTTAAACATATAAACTCAAACACTGCATATGCAAACAAAGGTAATAGTATACAACCTGAACACAATTCGCCTGTCTAATAAACTTGCCATGTTTAAAGAAACTATTGTTTTATGAACTCTTTGGAGTTTATATTGTCTTTCAGTATTGCTGGATGATGTCATGCTTAATTACCCATGATTTTTAGACATAAGAGGAAGATGGTTATCAATCTGGGTGATAAATAAACCTCTGATGGTATGGAACAAGTTACCATTTAATATTTAATGATTGTTTTGCATATAAGCTTAATCATAAAACTGACACTGTCCTTGTAACAAATTAATTAGTGGAAAACTATCTTTTTCCAAATTTTGAATTGCATTACACGTTGAGTTTTTGATGAAATTTGTAATGTAATGATGAAAGGATTATATGGACAGATGGAGTCTTGATTGATAACTTGCTAACTTAATTGCAAAATGTTAATTTATTTACACCATTGCTAAGAAATGCCAGGTCATGGTGGGAAGGAATTTGATTTTATGATATTCTTTAATGTGATGTGCTATGGAAAGAGGATGGGGGTTTTTGGCGATTTAGTGGGGTCCTTATTAAAACCATTTCAGTATATACCTGAATACATGCATAACATATTAAAATACTCATAACTCACTATTTCCTCATCTGGATAAAGCCACAAGACCTCAGATTTGTTGCCAGAGGACACAGTAGGATGAACAGGATACATCAAATAATAAGATATATGCACAATGCATATATGTCAGAGATGTGAAGGTTTGAGTGTAATGGAATAATGCATCCATAAACAGAAATGCTGTGTAGTGTAATTTAAATTCATAATGACTAAAGTGTCAAAGCATAAAGGTTTGGGCAAACAGTAAAGTAGGGTAGGAATGTGTAACAGCCCTAAAAATAATAAATCAAGTAGAATACACAGAAGCAGTCGAATGCATGTGCTTTCTCTCCCTTTTTTTAAAGAACAGTCCTTGTTCTTTCAAATCCATGACTTAGTTTCATAGTTTTCACAACACTGATTTTTTTTTCTAACTGTACAGGGAGTGCTACTATCCAATACACATCCACAGGGTCAATACAAACTCCCAACAGATGAAGCCAAAAAGATATTAAAACAAGCCCTTTCAACCCCATAAGATTCATGGATGGTTTAACTGCAGTGCGAGTACAGCAGTGGCAGAGCACTCAGTGAAGATGGTAGTGTACCTCCACCTCCAACACACTGGCAATGAAATTGGAAAATCTAAACCTATATATGTGTGGATGGATGGGAGAGAGAGAGAGAGAGAGAGAGAGAGAGAGAGAGAGAGAGAGAGAGAGAGAGAGAGAGAGAGATTTGCAGAACTATATGATTATATCTCATGCTTGTTGCATGTTGCATAGCTATGGTTGTGTTGAATCCATAATCTAATTT
>VVHJ01063501.1:12180-22200 GCA_015107715.1 Tylochromis polylepis | reverse complement strand
AAGGGGGGGGGGGGGGGGGGGGGTGTCAATCGCACAAGTGCTGCTGATTGGCTGAGGAAGAATAAAGTAATCATGGTAAACCAATCACATGACCAGTGTAAGATGACATAGTAACAAGATGCTATATACCAGTTTTTAAATTGTTGATAGGCCACGAAAAACCAGAGTCATGATAAAAAAAATATACGCGGTGTTTTTTCCTGAATACTATCATCACGTTTACTGTCTAAGGACAGCGCTAGCAAGCACTCTCTGCTTATGACCAAAAAAACAAAACAAAACAAAAAAACACCCCTTTCCTATTGATGGGAAAAATGCACCATGTCGACCAATCAAAAAATTATATGGCAACATGGCATTTGGTTGTTTAGGAAGAGGGGAGAAGTTTTAGGCATGATGGCGGTGAGAGAGAGAGAGAGAGAGAGAGAGGCAGATTACAGTGTAAACGCTGTCTCCAGGTGGAAAACAGGAGTGATACACCTCCTGCTGTCAGGCCTGCAGGTATCAGGCTGTGATATAATCCTCTGTCTTATAGTGGACATAAATTATTTTTTGGAGTGGCACAAATCATTTGTGTGAGTTCTTATTTGATGCAGAAAGCAGAAATAGCTGCATATAACTTTGTTGTTTGCAAAACTTGTGCATAGGTTTTTAAAATGTACAATTTATATTTGCATTTCAAATTATGAAAATTATTTGTTAAATATGTTTGTGGTCGTTACAGTAAAGTATATAACATTTTTCTACTCGGATTTTATGTTTTTTGTCTGATTTTAGATCAACTGTGTTAATACAGTATGCCAAAATGAAAAAAATAACAGTAAATTCAGACATGCGAGGTTGTGCTGAAAAGAATGATACCAAACAAGGTGAGGCAAACAGTTTTTAAAGGTGAAATGTAGAGGTGAAATCAAAAGTAGTCATAAACAGCCGATTATACCCTGGAGCCCAGAGGGATAAACATTTTTTTAAAGTAACGCAATAGTTACTTTTCCTAGCAATTAGTTACTTTTATAATATTGGAACTCAGTTACTAACTCAGTTACTTTTTTGAAGAAGTAACTAGTAACTATAACTAATTACTTTTTCAAACTAACTTGCCCAACACTGCTGGTAACCTTGCTGAATGCAACAAGTCAAAAAAATGCTCCATTGTAAATATTCAGAAGTTAAGTTGAACTGTGCTGATAACTCTGCTGTGATGCAGTAAGTGAGTAAATTCAAAAGAACAGTTCATCATCATTTGCAGTAAGTTCCTGTTCAGATATGACACTGTGAACCCCCCAGTACACAGAAAGTGCTTTTTTATCTAACATAGATCGAAGAGAGAGATCAAACATCCAACCCTCTGATTAGTAGACGATCTGCTCTACCTCCTGAGCTACAGCCACCACATAATGAAGCGTGTATTTAAATTTAATTTTAAATACAGTGACAGTCTCCTGTAGTTTACTGTATTCTACATGGACATCTTCACCTTTCAGCACAATTGTAACATATTATTACTTGTGTAGTTAAATAAATATATACTATCTTCACAAAAATTATTTATTAGCTTATGTTCCTTTAGCAAAATTAGCAGCAAAACACCTCACTGTATCATTGGCAAAGTCTATCCATCCATTCTCTACCGCTTACCCCTTTCAGGGCAGTCTTAGGGCGTGGGGCAGGGTACAGCCTGGACAGGTCGCCAGTCTAACACAGACAGACACTTGCACTCACACCTATGGGCAAATTTTGTGTTTCCAATTAACCTAGCCCCACTAACTGCATGTCTTTGGACTATGGGAGGAAGCCGGCGTGAACCCACACAAACTCCACACAGAAAGACCCCGACCTGATGGTGGAGTTGAACTCAGGACCTTCTAGCTGTGAGGCAACAGTGCTAACCACCGTGCCACCATGCTGCTCACTGACAAACTAAAACCTTAAATGTAAGAGTAATTATTCTGCAGAAAACGTGTTATCAGTTATATGGATCAATATTACTGCTGCAGATGTTTAAGGTTGAGCTCATTTTAAACCCTTCATATTCTGTTTAAGCTACAGTAATGCATAATATACTATGAAATTATGAAATTATATATTTTCAGTGGCTTTTTCGAGAATTCAAATTCAAATAAAAGAAAGAAAAAAACAGCAATTAAAAGGCCTGAACAGTGTGTGACACTGTTGACTGACAATGTCTACTTAGATGTCTACTGTTTTTGGCAAAGCATCTTAAACTGAGTAGTGATCTTTTAGAGAGGCTAATCTGAAAGTGCTGGCTAAGCCTGCACCTCTTCAGCTTGCCTGTTTTATTAAACAGAACTTGATGTCACTTGTCCATCATCAAGGCTTTCCTTGTGTAGCAGGGGAACTGTCACAGTCTGGCTGAAGCTGACTGTGAGGAGTGAGGAGGTGGACCCAAGTGCAGACACGCAAGAACAAAACTTAATCTTAACAGAAAGCGAGCTGTTTATTAAGGCTGGGAAAAATAATACAAACAAAGGGCAAGGGTGAAAACTAAACCTAAACTGGGTGAACTAAAGCTAAACATAAAAAAACCCATGGAACGTGAACATGAACAAGAACATAGAGACCTGGCATGAATTCAAAACCCTGGAGACAAGGCACGATGTGGAAACAAGGCAGGATAACAGACGATCGGGCAAAGAATGAATGAAAACACACAGACTTTTTTTTTTTTTTGCCAGTCCCATTTGGTACTTCAGCAATCAGAATTGTTGTCTGAAGGCCAAGAAAGATGCCCAACGGATTTATTTTTTTCAAGTGGATCATTATGGCTATGCCATATTGGTCTGCTTGATTGATCTTTATTATTATTTATTTATTTATTTTAAGTTATTACAAATTGGACAGACAATTGGACGGAAAGGGAGAGAGAGAAAGAAAGAAAGGGAGAAAGAAAAACAGAGGGGAAGAGGGACAGTGAGAGAGGACATTAAAAAATCCACTGGATCACCTGCTGAAAGAAAAAAGAGAAAACAAGCAAAAAGAAAGCAACACAATAGGGAGACCACAGCAACAACCTAGATAAGTGTAAGTAACAGTAAATGCTAAATACTGAATGTTATTGAGCAGCACGCAAGACCGACAGCACACAATATGTTTTGAGGTAGCAGCCAAGGAAGATACAGTTTGTGTCTGTGAGCACCCGTGTGCACACCTGTGTGCATGAGCGTGCTTGTATTCAGAAGGTTTCTCCATGTTGCTGTCTGCTAGAGGGTGTGAGGAGCCATAGCCATGCCCCCCAGGGCATGAAGCAGGCATGGAGGAGATCCAGGCCCCAGACATCCAGAGGACCCCCAGAGCACGAGAGCCCAAGGAGGACCACCGGAGGGGCAGCCGCGCCACCCTCCTGGAAATAGCTGAGGAGAGCCCCAGATGTGGGGTCACCCAGCAGCCACGGTGCAGAATCCACAGGGGGCTGCGGTGACGAACCTGCCAGCAGCCAGCCGTGCCAGACCAAGGCCCAGAGGCCCCCCCACCTTTTATCGTAGGGAGAAAATGATGATGTTTATTTGCATGCGAAGCGCTGACTGCAATAGTTTTAGCTTTATTTACTGTTTGTTCAGTTTTCTTAACAGTTTAGTAAACTGAATATCTTTTTTATACAAAAATATTTTTTCAAGCACAAAATTTTCTGCTTCTTCAGGTGAAACTTGTTAATTAAAAAAAAAGGCCTTTTCACCCCAAGCAGGTTTTCCTCAAAAAAGCAACTGTGAAAAAAAATAAGTCCCAATGTTTCTAAACAAGAAAAGGAAGAAGGGGGAAGATTTCCATGTAGAGTGTAGACAGGCAGTACAAATGGTCTGTTTGAATCTGATTCAGTTTGTTATGAATTGCTAAATAGTGGAGGAAGATGTTTTTGTTTGTGTTTAAGGGGGGTGGTGGTCATCTCTGCTTGGCTTTCTGTAAAAGTCACAGCACCCCACTGGTTTATGCACAGCTCTCTTAAGGTCCAGCCGTTACAATTCAATCAGGCCTCTTCAGTCTTTCCTTTTTCAGCTTGTTGTAGATTTGCCTCTGTACTCGGGATCATTGTCCTGTTGCGTGACCCAGTTTCAGCCAAGCAATTGTGTCTCCCAGGAAGAGATGCGAATCCCTTTGGTGTTGCGTCAGGAAGGTTAGTGAGTATAAAAGCTGACAAATTAAACATGCAGAGCTATCTGCTGCCCTTCTGCTGTGGTGACCCCTTGTGAATAAAGGAGCTGAAAGTAGCTTAATTGCCATTAAAAACATCCTGTTTGAATAGCTATGATCAATAGGTGATAAAGAAATCAATAATCCTAATTCTGTATAAATACAAATTTCAAAGTTCATGAAGTCCTACCTCGAAATGTTTCTGCTTAGCTGTTCATGGGTATATGTGCCATGATGAACCAGCTACATGAACAGAGATGAAGATCCTCTCCTAGAAAATTTGGATTTAGAAGTTGGAGGGATGGTGGTGGAGTAACTCAAAGTTTGTCAGGAGATAACTGGGGTTCAGGAAATCACTGTCCATGTTCTTTGGGGATATTTTATATTTAGAAAAAAAAAACCCATTATGGTTTTGGAGAAAAGATGCAGTGTAAGTGATCTTTTACAAGCCGCCATGTGGGATGAACTGGGAATGACAGACTGGTGTCTCTGCTGTCTAAACCTAGTGCATCAAGAAACAGAATTGCAAGGACAACATGGACGTAATTTTGGAATCTCAGACATCAGATATATCTTGAAGAAATGATGGACTGTTGTTTTGCTGTAGTTGGTTGAGTAGTTCTCACTGCAATATGCTTTCCTTTATTTATCTTTATCTATTTCTAATCTTTGATTTGTTTTCCTTTTTACCCATCACACCACAGTCCCAGACAGAAACAATCTTTCTTTTACACGTTTATTGTATTTCATTTCATTGATTATGTTCAGACAACAAAAAACTACTCTTTTAGGTTTGTAAGATATAACTACTTCATTTGTTTCGACACTGAAGTTCTCTGTAAGAGATAATAAAACTATTTAAAACTTCTTGGTGAAGTTTGGGAAATAAAAATAATATTTTCAACGTTAGAAAAAGTCCATGGTTTGGGTTAAAGTACAAAAAATGCCTGTATTTCTTCAAAGCTTGAGTTTCCTTGGTTGCCAGTGTGATGTGTTCCCTCTGAGGACTTGTGAAATGTTATTCCAACTATAATACGTTAGTTTCAAGGCCATGATGTCTGTAAAGACAACATGGGGCAAATTGTGCCCATGTCCACAAAGAAATAGACTGTGTGACCTGACTGTGTACCCCACCTTTCACCCTGTGACACCTGTCCTCGTGGACACGACCCACAATAGCTGGATGGCTGGATGGGTACTCTTTTGTCAATGGACTGAACTTCATTATCAATGGTAACGGTGGATACTTGAAGAATCTAAATTGTAAAACATTTTGACTCATTGAAATCTTTTTCTCATATTTAATTTTGATGCCTTCCATTTTTTTTTCTATGCTGTAGAAAATATTTAAAAATTGAAGAGGTGTGTCTAAACTCTCTATAACTATTTGTGCTTAGTAATATGCCTTATAGAATACAAGAGTTTTTTTTTCTGAAAATGCCCTTTTCCTGGATGTCTGTCATTGTGTATTGTATATTTTCTGTATCAGAAACATGTCACGTGAAAGTTTAAACAACAATCATCCTGACACCACAGGGTTTACCTACTTATGACAAACTAGACTTTCCCACACACAGCCCACAGAAACATCACTGCCCTAGCACTTGTTATTATGGAAACCCTTAAACACGATTTTGGTTGTCCTTGATGCTCCTGTCCTCAGTCCACAAAACAAACTCAGAAGTTGGAAATCAATAGCCGAGGCAACCAGCAGCCATAGACACACTGCTTTAAGCTGACTGTGGCAGTGGTTGACATTCAGCAGCAGTTTCAACGAGGCTGTTTGAAAATGCATAGAATAATGGGAATTATGGGGGCGCCAATCTGTCCAGCTTAGCAAAGTGTGGAGCAGAGGGGTGAGAGAGAGAAAAGTGACACTATGACCATTTTCAAATGCAGCTCGCTCCAGTCAATCAGCCTCAGGCAAAAACTTTGATGCGATTTGCTCTGGGAAAACATTGCCAACCAATTTGCATGTCGCTCAAAAGGAGTAGTTGGCTGCCCCTTGTTTCACTGCCGCTATCACCTTTTAAAGAATTGGTATAATCCGTCTATCTGTCTCTAACCTTGACAAGATAGGGTTCCTCCTCTCATCCCGAACTACCTGACTGAATCTCAATTAACTAAAATGCAGAGTTTGCGTATGAAGTCTCGATTGGATCTCCAAAAACTCTCCTTTTCTCATTTCAAGGGCTCAATCACTGGAATCTGATTGGTGATCTTAACCCCAGTGAACCCATGGAGATAGACTGCAATGCTGCGCTGTGTGGGTGGCCTCACATTCCCCTCCACAGAGAAAAGTTTCAAGGAGCTGCCCAGAGGACTTTTAAGAGCCAAGCTCTCAGGTAGCTTTAAAAAACACATTTGTTCCATTCACCAACACCCACTTTCAGCTCGCTGGGGGTGCACTGGGGGAGGGATTTTGATCATCTGCCAGTGCACTGTTGATGCTCCAGGAGCTTTGTGAGAATGTGTCTATAGAGGCCAGAATGTGAAGGGCACTCCCGCGGCTCTTCTGCCATCAGAAGCAGCAAACACATAAAAACAGAGTACAGCTCTTCAGCAGATCAATTTTCAGTTGGTTTCAATTAAGCATGACAAAAACAAGCAGCAGAAAGAGAGATTTATTACTGTTGAGATCTGATGGATGTTAGAGCACAGAAACAAAAAGGAAAACTCTGTGTTTATCTCTATGGATCATATGTAGCAGAAAGTACAGTGAGTGAGGCGGGTTTAGGCAACTCACAGCAGGGCAGAAAAATACTGCCCGTGTGGTTTCACAGAGGTGGGGAGACATAAAAAACGATTTGCAGAGAGAGATAAACAACTTTGTAAAGTGGGGAAGACTTGGCGGCAGAAGATGAAAAGAGCCCTCTGGTGCTGTTTGACCAGGTGCAGGCGTGTGCTGTGCTCAGAAAAAGCTGCCGTGTTTACTTCTGCGTGGAAGCATTTTGAGCTTTCGCCTCCACATAATGTATCCCAGTGAAAACCTCTTCAGGTCAGCTCTGAGTTACAGGAACAAACACACACCATTACATCCAAAATACCCATATAAAATATATGGTGTAGTAATTAATTAATTAAAGGAACTAGACCGTGATTTTCACTGCATTATCTGCATTAATTGACTTAATAGTGTTTGTCTTTTACACTCACCAACATATTGGTATAGTAATATGTAGAAGGTGAAGCAGCAGGCAAGGAACAATATCTTTGACACAGGAAGATGGACTCCATTTATAGTTCCCTTGTTTGGGTTTGATTAAGTTTGGTTACATGCAGTTAAACAGTCTGCGTGGAGTAATAGAGGGAACACATTTGCCAAAATTAAATTTTGAAACCATCAGTTGGAATACAATTTAGCATTTTAATAAAACAAAACAAAGAAAAAACCAAACAAATGTATCTGAGTTTGTGAACAATGAGGCTGGACGGAAACCGAAAAATTGGCCATTGCCGCCAGAGGCTATGCCAGCAGACCATCTCTTCCAAGATTGTTCACAAAGCATTTTATTTGGCACATGTGCATATCAACTTAGTTATGACTAATGACAGCAGCACAATCAGTGGAAATCAAAACAACACAGACATGCCAAAAGCTGCAGAGAATGTATAGTTTCAGAGAAAATTTGAATCTTGACTATTGTCATATGGGATGGGTTGAGTTGGGTTTTTTTCCCAGCCAGCTGATCTCTTGGATTTACACCAAAACAGCTCAGAATAATGAGAGACAAAAACAAAACCACCTAAATTGAAACAACAGCAACAACAACAACAGGAAAACTCCAGGAATGTCAAATGAGTGACACTTTTTGGATTAGAGAGTGGCTGGAACTGGCATAAATGCCACTTAAATAACTGCACCTTTTTAAATCGCTCAGCAGAATTCAAACCATCTTTAGGTGGGTGAGCTACAAGAGCAGAAGACCGAGCACATCAGGTTCCACTCCTCTTAGTGAAGAACAGAAAGATGAGGCTGCAGTGAGCACAAATGGATGGATCATAATTTCTGCCGAGGCAACAGATTTCATATTAGCAGCATAAATCCATGCCCTTAACCTTCTTTGTATCAACAGCCTAGGCTTGTGTTGGTGGTATATTTTTATAGATTTATGTAATAAACCATGAATACAAGTGGTACAATCAGAGAGTGAGCTCTTTAATACCCAACCGCCCAATCTAAAGATGCCTAATCCAAAAAAGACAAAGAGCCAGAAACAAGAGGACACAGGGACATAGAACCAGGAAATGGACACAGTGCAATGCAAATGATTACGTGACAAGATTTTACCAAATCCTGATTAGGGATTAGAGACAGGAGGGGAAGGAGTCCCAGGCACATGCAATCAACAACAAGGAGAGGACAGACAGGAAGCAAAACTGAGGCAGAATATGAAGAAAAAAAAACTTTTAAAGTAAAACATACAAAAATCAAAGGATGTGATGGGTAATTGGTAACTTTAGCTAACAGTGAACTAAAAATAGCTAAGTTACAAGAGCAGCCCTGTTTGGATACATTTTCTGACCATATCCACTGAAAACAGTATTTTGTTTAGTTTACGGTCTCTTAATCTGCCCTGCTTGACAAGGAACCATGTCACAAAGTAAAAGCTTCTCAGACTGATTTCATGAACATAAAAAGGGGTTAAGTGGACTCAGAGGGTAATCAGAATTGAACTGAAGTGTGGGATGTAGTGTGTGCAGCTGATAAATCTGCAGGCTTCAAAGAAATGTTTCCAAACAGCAAACTAAGAAAAGAGGTTAGGCCAGATAGAGAGGCCAGATGCTCCTAATCATGTACTGATAGAGAAAAACTGTTTTTCATTATCAGTGCATCAGGTAATGGTTTATTAACATTTAATACAGCTGGACTTAAAGTCAGCGAAGTTTTATATCTAATAACCAAATAGAACAATTGTAAACCCTTCAACTGCCTCCCTTTGGACATCACAAACACAAAAGTGTCTGTATGAAGCTCAGTCAGCACTGCGGAGGAGTGTATGCGAGTACAGGAGAACAGAGATGACTAGACCTCGACTACATTGTGAATAGGAGGCATTGTTGTCTTGCCAACTTGTATTTGCAGTGCCACTGAGAATAAACTGGTACTAACACTACAATGCGTTGTTAACCTCTACACAGGGAATTTTATATTAAGTGATTCTGAGCATGAATAAAACTTTTACTTTGTACAAACATTGCTGGGTCTGAAATTCTGTTCACATTGTCAGTTCAGAGGTTTTTAAAAACCTTTTTTTGGCATTCCCCATACCACACCATTTGTATCAATCATTAACAACAGAACAAAGAAACAAAGTGGGATTTATTGGTCAAATAAATGTTAGCACCATAACTGTTAGGGTACCTGGGTCATTAACCCAGTGTTTTGAGTTTTGTACTTTTATTTTTGTTCTCATCATGGTTTATGACTGCGAGTGTTTTGGTTTCTGTTTTGTATTTCTATCTCTCCAGTTCTTCTTGGTTTGTGATTTTCTAGTTCTTAGGTTTTGGTTTCCATACTCCCTCTGTTCTGTGTCTAGTCTGTGTCTCTGTGCCTGCCCTGGTCCCACGTCACTGTGTTCCCTCTGTTGCCATGTCTGTGATGTCACAGTGTCTGCTCGTGAGTCTGTGTCTGTAAGTTCAGTCCGTGTGTTTCCTGTTTTACTTTGAAGGTCCGTGTCTTATGTCAGTGTATTCTGTTTTGCTTCCCTTGTCTTGTTAGGTCTAATTTCTCCCAGCTGTGCTCTCCTCCTGTGTCCCATTCCCTCATCATCCCTCAGTGTGTTCTGTCTGCCAGCCTGCCTGTTTAGTTATTTTGTATTCTCAGTTTAGTTAGTTTTCTGTTGTCCAGTAATAAAGCTGTGTTTAAGTTCA
>VVHJ01063501.1:0-12160 GCA_015107715.1 Tylochromis polylepis | reverse complement strand
TGTCTTATGTCAGTGTATTCTGTTTTGCTTCCCTTGTCTTGTTAGGTCTAATTTCTCCCAGCTGTGCTCTCCTCCTGTGTCCCATTCCCTCATCATCCCTCAGTGTATTTTAGCCCTGTGTTTCTCTCTGGCAGTGTTGTGTTGTGTCATCATACCATGCTGTGTGTTCTGTCTGCCAGCCTGCCTGTTTAGTTATTTTGTATTCTCAGTTTAGTTAGTTTTCTGTTGTCCAGTAATAAAGCTGTGTTTAAGTTCACTTTTTTTGCCTCTGTGAGTCTGCACATTGGGTCCTCCATTCCTGCCTGCTGCACACAGCCCATGACAATAGCATCAGCAAACTCTCATTCATGTTACCCTAAAAAAAACTTAGTTTCACCTCATACTTTTCTGCTGCAGGAGAAATGGGAGAAATCGGGCCTTCCCCACAGTTTAAGAACTGCTGCACTAGTTGGTGAGATATTTCACTCCAGTCTGTTCTAATCCCTGTGGTGTCGTTTAAGACTGTTTTCTCTTCACGTTAAATTATGTGTCACTCCCAATATCTCATGTGTTGTACTGCTGTTAAGGGGTTTCAAGCCAAACCTTCCAAATTTTTCACTAACACTAACCAACAGTGAGGCCAACGGGAAGCTCCTGTGGGTGGACTGGTTCTGGGAATGTGGTTCTTACAATGCATATGTTAGTGATGAAGTGGTGTGAGTTGTGATTCTTGGGAACCTCCTCCTGTCTTTGCACACCTCACTCTGCTGATCATTTGTTGGGATTTTGCTATTAGAGGTGAGCTGGGGTGACATCTGCATTGATTTTGAAAGTTAGGTGATGGAGTGTGAAATCCTCAGATCATGTGATGATCCGTCTTTGAACCACTTGTCTTGTGGTTGTTTTAAGTTGGTGGCTGGTTTGATTTTTAATAGATCTAATCAATGTATAGAGGTGTATAAAATATGGCTTAAAAAATACTGACAATATTTATGTTGTTCAGCGTTAAAACCAAGACTGAGTGTTTCTCTTCACTCACCTATTTTTAACTCAACATGTGTTTTTACACCATTCTGCATTTAAACATTAGTTCTCATTAATCTCTGGCTCTCTTCCACAGCGTGTCATTTATAATGTCTCCCTCTTGTCACCCCCAACTGGTCGCAGCAGATGGCTGCCCCTCCTTGAGCCTGGTTCTGCCAGAGGTTTCTTCCTGTTAAAAGGGAGTTTTTCTGTCCCACTGTCACCAAGTGGCTGCTCATCTGATGATTGGAATTGTGGTTGTTGCCAAGACAGGAACTGTGGTACTGTTAAAGTCAGAAATAGTTGTGTGGTTAGAGTGACATACAAGTTCAAGGCTGGTGTGGGATCAGCCCTGAGCTCCTTCTTGTGTGCAGTGGCAATGGACAGATTGAAGTGGGGCAGGATTCTCCGTGGACTGTGATGTTTCCAGATGACACTGTGATCAGGTGGAATCTGGAGAGGTGGAGGTATGCTCTGGAGAGAAGAAGACAAAAGTTTACGAGACATTAGTAAACCATCTTGATGCTTAGACTTTTTTAGGGCTGATCAGGATGGACAGGATTAGAAACAGTTCAGGTTGAGTGGTTTGGAGACAAAGTTAGAGAGGCAAGATTAAGATGGTTTGGACGTGTGCAGAGAAATGATAGTTGATAGACAAGACAAAGGATGTTGAATATGGAGCTGTCACAGGCAGGAGGAAAAGAGGAACACCACAGCAAATGACAGATTCATGGATGTAGTGAAGGAGGATGTGCAAAGGCTTGGTGTGACAGAGGACGATGCTAGGGATACAGTGTGATGGAGGCAGATGATCCACTGTGATGACCCCTAAAGGAAGCAGCTGACAGAAGAAGATATATTTTAGAAAGACTTATTAACCAAGCCTTAAATGAACATATGGGATTTACACAAGGAATCAAAGCAATTACTGAAATTGTTTTCTGACTTTTGGAATTTGTGGAACTGCACATTAGGATTTGTCATGTGGGCATCTACACATGAGCTCAGTCAATTTACATCCTTCTGTCAGATTTCATCACCAACAGCAAACAAAATATTTTTTATCACATGCAAAGTAATATAACCCTAATTCTTAAATACACTTTTAAAATTTTAATTCGACAACACAGAGCTAGTAGAGGCATTTAATCTTTATATAAATATATACTGGTCTGTCTCATTGTATCTGTGTGCTTTATAGTTTACAGTTTAATTTGAAAAGTGTGCCATCAGTGTAGTGCCCTGACATCCACTGTTTTTGACATCATTACGTTGCATATACATAACATAAAGCTGCTTTGACATGCCTGAACACACCACTGCACTTATCACACTAGTTGCTTATGCGTATGCTTCCTCCCTGAGACTTATTACTGTTTTGAATCACACACCATTTTCGTATTTAAAAAAAAATATTGTTTTATTGTGGAGGTATGTAAGGACGACATGAGAGGATCCCAATATTTTACTTCAACTTTAATCTCGGCTTCACACAGCTGAACACTCAAGGTGCCAAAAGCCTAACCCTCTCACTTCCCCTCACACTGGGTGTGAGTGGAGCCATCTGGTGGTCTACCACAGTATCACATTTTAAGATATAATGTAACCATTTACAATGTGAAATACAGTAGAATTATGTCTGAAATCGTGGACCGATGTAGTGCACACTGAGTTAACTTTTGTATGATCAACTATGTTAAATGATTTATTATTCATATCCTTGGTGTGCTTGGCTGCTGAGGTGTGCTCACAGCATAGAAGTAAAAGATATGCTAGTGAGGAAGGGCTGCTGGGGCATAGCAAGCACAGTTCCATCCCAAAACCGGGTAAGACTGATCTGATAATCTAATGTTTCGGTCCACTTTGTCTCATCTGTTAGGTTGGTTTGGGTTCTGTTGAGCAGTTAGTTTGGGGTCACTTTGTTAGTTTATGTGTTTAGTTCTGATCCTTTGACTTCGTTTAAGGTTTATCAGTTAACTTTTGCATCTCTTATTTTTCTTAATTTTTGGGTAAATAAATGTCAAATCTCCTCTCCCTGACCTCATTTCAACTGATCCCAACCCACTAGAGGTTGGCAATCAAGATAATACCCATTAACAGGCCCAAAATCTGATGTTTGAATTTCCTTGTCGCCTGTAAGAGAATTCCAGCTGGCTTTAGAAGGCCAAAATCAGACTGCTTAGCTTGGGCCCTTGTCACAGCAACATTACAACAACGTTTGGGATTTCTTCCTCACCCCACTCATTGGTAAGGCAAGCATGGCTGTTGATGAATCACTTGATTATAATAATTTAAAAGATGTCGTATTGTAAAAATATGACATTAACCTGGAGGTTTATAGACAAAGTCCCAAAGAACTTCATGTGAGGCTAAAGGAGTTACATGGGAAGTGGATTCAGCTTAAGGACGAAATGGTTATTGGTGAAATGATAATTGTGGAACAATATTTAAGAATGTTATTTTCTGAAATCCAGGTTTTGGATCTCATAATTGTATCTCATAATTTGCGCAGGATTGTGTTCACAAGAGCACAATCCTACATAAATCAGCTGCTGTGAAGCTTCCACAACTGACATGTTTGTGGCAGCCCAAAAGAATGTTCAGCCATCGACTAACACTGGCATGAAAGATAAAGACTCTGGAAGGCTGCTACTCTCTCAGCACCACCACAGATTAGCAGCAAGTGTGACTAAACCCCTTTTTAAGGATGATCATCAAGCAAGCGCACTCCAAACCAGCTAAAAGAATACCAGTTTGTTATCTCTGTGGGAACAAAAAAGGTCTGTGTCCAAAAAATCCAGTAAAACTGATCAAAATATGCTTTCTACCACCATAAAATGTGGATGTAAAACCACAAATCTGTGATATGATGAGGAAGAAGAGGATTGATACCATTGCTGTTTGCCTCTGACCTGTTTTTTTTTTTTTTTTGTCTGAGGTAAAATCTTTAATCAATTCACATATATTTCAAGAATGTTCATGCGTGTGTAACAGGATACTGGAGTGCTGGGGTGGGAGGTCATTTTGCAGACTGATCACTGAGTGTTAAATTGGCTGGACAGGATGAAAGACACAAAAGGGAGAATTACACAATGATTTCTGGAATCACTGACTCCTGGAAAAGAGAATACGTCCTTGACAATCACTGTCTGAGTGATGATTAAGTTATTTATCTTAAACATGTCATTTTGCTTTTCTTTGATTCCTGAGTTAGGTATTTGGTTAGTTTTGTTTTAATTGTTAAACTTTTGAAGCAATGGTTAAACTTTTTTTTTAAAATTTACTTTATATTTATTTTTATTTATTGCACTTTATCATAGCTGATAGGAGGAGACTGGTTAAAGTCACTGTTGACAGTGTTAGCCTGTGGGACAAATTGTGCACAGCCCTTAGAACAGGGGTCTCAAACTCGCAGCCTGTGGGCCATTTGAGGCCCACGTCACCTCTACTTGCGGCCTGCATATTGACATGAAGAAAAAAAAATTCTTATTCAAAAAATTATTTAATATGAAGGCAATATGAGCAGAGTGTTACAGACATAGAACTTTAAGAATGTAGCCTGATGGGCAGTGTAGTCTGTGCTGCAGGGAGAATGTGTGAGACTGCCCCTCCCGTTGTGTGTGTGTGTGTGTGTGAGTGCGAGGGAGGGAGAAAAAGGAGAGTCGAAAGTACAAGTTGCTATCGACTAGAAACGGAAGATGAAAGCATGTAAATATAATAATAACCACTGCAGCCAAAAAAAGTGCCTGACAAGCCCAGTTGTAAGTAAGCTGTTAAGACTTGACTGTACACTGTGTTCGTGTTTTCCTCTGAAACAAGAAAAGTTCCATTGGAGCAGCCTTTCAATGCCTCTCTCTGTCTCTCGCTAGCAAAGTTGACCCAGACAGTAAAGCTAGTTACCGGCTACAAGCCTGAAGCATTAGCCAGAGGTCTCTTTACCATGGTTCAGAGCCTCAGACCTGGCCGAGGTAACAAGAGAGTACAAACATGTTCAGGGATTGGCTGTGTTAGTTCAGCGAGAGATTTATTTGGAAAGAAAACAATTTTCACTAACAGTCAAAAACTAATGTGTACACTTCTGTCTGCATTTTTGTTTTGTTAAATGTGAACAAAATGATAACAGAAGTGCTGCCACGTGTCTGGCCAGAACGAGAGGACCACTTTGTTTATTTTGTAGTTCAATGAAAGGCTTCAGTTAGTTAAACGTGAGGAAAAAATTTGTGTTCACGTTTGCAGTTTTGTCTTGTTATACAATATTTGAAATTTAAAAAAACAAACAAAACGCTACATTTTAGGAAATATTAGTGGGTGTTTTCTTGTTTTCCTTTTTTTTTTTGGTACTACTTAAACACTAAAGTGGCCCTCCAATGAGATGACCGTGCTAGCAGTGGCCCACAGCTCATTTGAGTTTGAGACCCGTGCCTTAGAATGTCAAAAAAATGATAGGCATGGTTTTGGTCTCAATGCTAGCTCAACACAGAGCCAGTGGGTATGTAAACTGAGGACTAATCCACTGAAAACTGCTCAGGGCTGAACAATCTCTCATCACTAGCAATGAGCCTTCACAATAAATGTAGGTCAGTTTTGAACAGAAGTTGATGTTTCTTCTTTGCACAAGTTTGAGGTCCATAACAGGAGTGCAGATTTAGGCCCCGTTTACACATATACGTTTTCCCTTAAAAACGTATACTTTCCCCTTCGTTTGCGCCTTTCATTTACACACAAACGGAGATGTCGCCTCTGAAAACGATTCTTTCTAAAAACTCCGGCAAAAGTGGAGATTTTGGAAAACGCCGTTTTTGCATCGCAGTGTGGACTGCAAAAATGGAGGTTTTTGGAAACGATTTTAGTCATGTGATGCAGTCATGTGACCAATTCAACTAGATGGCGGACGGCATTGTACAGCAGTTGTTTTGTTTGCTCTCAATTTTGACGGCCCTATTAAAGATTAATATCAGTTTGTACATGCTCCAGATAGCTTTTCTTCAAAGAAGAGGGAATGTAAAGTAAATAAGTAAATAAACGGCAGACGGAAATGATGTAGGTCAAATCGTCTTACGTTTCACGTATGCGCGGTACAGGAACAGCGGTACAGTGTTTTCGGAAACGACTGAAAAAGATAGTGTGGACGCGAAGCGTTTTTAGACGAAAATGCCGTTTTCAAATTTATCCGGAGTAGTGTAAACGTAGTCTTAAAAGCTCAGAAAAGGGCTTCTAGGAAATGAATAATGGAGTCTTTTGATGGGCTTGTTCACACATCCTATATTACGTTATGCACTGTTCAGTGATTACCAGATTTTGTTTGTCATTGTAACGAAGGTTTTGTTACTTTTTTGCTCATCCTCATTCCCAGGACTTCAAATACTGTCATGGGTCCATGTATTGGCATGTTTGCAATACCAACCAGTTCAGCTGAACTCAAGCTGCTATCTTTTACTAAACCTATCCAAGGAAATTATGCCTAAACCATCCCAAACAGGTAATCAAAAAGAAAGTGATTACACAACTAAATGGTGAAAGTGAGCACAAACTACAGTCAACCCCCAACCTGCCTATTTATATGAGTCAGTTCAGTTACAGCCTTATCACAGCCATCCAAATAACTGTTATACAGGAGGTAGAATGGGCTGCCTACTTATCAGAAGATGTTTGGTTCCTAAATATTGAAGTGTTGTTGGGCAAGATGCAAATTGCTCAGATGCATCAATCAGACCAAATATTTACCAATTAGAAATTTTTGTTATCATTTAATTGCTGTTAACAATTTAAAAAAGTTTACTGTGCATCTGTATCACTGCAAGGAAGAACTCAAGAAATACATTTTGACAGAAAATTCAAGTGAAAAGGCCATACATCACACTTGTGTGTGAGAGAGAACACGGTGTAATTTTGGACACTAATTGCTGAGTCACGGTAAATGCAGCTGTATTACGTTGATATGCAATCGCTATGAATGAATTTAAGTCTTCTTTAATTACATTTTCTGTTTTTCTCAACTGCAAATGCTGTTTTTTTCACATGGGAGATTTGTAGTGTTCTGAAATAACGTTATACTGCACAGTTATCTCATACTTGCACTATGCACACATGAAAGCAGGTGTCAGAAGGACAGGACAGAGATGTAAAGTAAGTGGTGCCTGGATGGAGTGTTTTGCTCGTCTGCATGAGCCATTGATCATTTCTGCACAGGTTTCAAGCCAAATCTCCCCCTTGGGATGATTAAATACTATTGCTTTTCCTTCCTTCAAATCTCAAGTATGTGTAGCTAAACACACCACCAGGCAATGCAAGCTGGCAGTATGAATGATGGTCATTACTCTCACCACCGAAGCTGCAAATGCCTCATTCCAGGAAGGAGCCGTATGGTGAGCATCCTTAATGAGTGTTCAGGGCCAGGAATTCATATATTTGCTCTTGTGATTAAATTGCAGTGCTGGCAAAGCATCATAGAGTACTGTTGTTTACCTAACAATGCGTTATTCCTGTACGTGCAATCAATCTAGCAGCACTGAATCACAGATAAAGTACCGTTTTGTTTTGTTCTTTTTTCCTTTTTCTGTTTAAAATGTAAAACAGGACTGAACACAACACACAAGAGACAGGAGGATTAACCATGAATGTAGTTTGCATTTTACATTGCACAGATTTTTTTCAGGCCTCAATCCCTGCCATTTTTTTGAGAAGAAGAGAGAGACATTAAATTGATGTTGAAAAGGCAATAAGGTTGAGTATCTTTTTCCTGGCACACCAACATCCCATTGAGTGAATCTGACAGACATGTGAGAGATGGGAGAATAGCTGGATGCTGGCTGTAAAGACCTGTGAGGATTTTCCTCCCTACAATTTAGCAGAATGTTCAGTTGTTCTCAACAAATACCACACCATTTGTCATCACTTATCAAACCAATTACCATCAGTGCAGGGAAAAGCAGCACATGGCTAGGGAGAATGAATGTGAAAATGAGACGCTGCATTTCTTATGTTTTTCTGGGTTTTTTTCTTTTTTTTAATGTTCACACACACAAGACATTATTGCTATTGTTATTTCAAAGCCTCAGAAAAGCCGAGGCGGAGTTTTCAGCTGTCTTTTTAGATGCTCTTTTTAGAAACTGAGACTTGACATCAATGCACTCTTATGCAAGACAAATAACAAGTGTTTAATGTGAAATTTGGTGTTTTATTCACTGTAATGTTGTACATAATGCGAAAATGGACAAAATATGTGAAGAAACTTGTCATCTAGTTTAATGCAATTTCTTCTGCATTTGCGTTTGTTTACGTGACATTTATATGCTTTCAGGGCTTCATGACGTTTTTGAAATCACACATTTACAAATCACCTCTTTGTTTAAATCACTTAGCAAGGTTATTCAGTGTTTTTCATCTGAGGAATAACACTGTTAATAAATGGAAACCAATTTTACACAGAACACCGTGGCTCTATATTCTGAGTGTGCTCTATATGTGGAAAGGTTGTATGTAATGACTTTTTTGTGGTTCTAGTGAAAGCTGTTTGAAGTTTGATAAATGGCCTCAAATGTCAGCATCGTTTGGAGTTGAAGACTAAAAGAAAAAAAATAGTCTATGATGTCAGACGGAAGTGAGACCTTGATAACACACCTCTTAGGCTCATGGCTTGAGGCTGCAACTAGCAAAAAACACCAGAATCGAGCAAAAATGCCTGAACACTGGCATGCTGCTTACATTTGGCACAAAGCAGCACTGCAATGTACTTAAAGTAACATATGGAAGTAAGCATCCATATGTGACGAGGTGAAATGGTGTATGAGAGTGGAAAACCTTTTTTAATTGCTAGGAAAAAGCAGCAAACGGCTCAGGAGAGGGAATATGGGCAAACATATACGTAAACCATAATTGACATACATTATATTTGTGTTTCTTTAATGCTATCACTCTCTAATATAACTGATACAATAGACTAGATTTCAGTGATTCAACTAATCATTAATCTCCATGGCTAAAAAAATAAAAAATAAAAAATGAAGGAAGTGTGAAAAAACAAACAAACAAAAACTTTACAGTAGGAATAAACATGATTACAACATGGTCCAAAAAATGGATTTGATCCCTACAGCTAATTTCTAACAACTGGAGTAGAAGCACATTTTCACTGAACTCACCAGTTTAAATTGTATTAATGGTAGCCACCATGGTGTCACAGATTGATTTCTGAACATTTTGGAACCTCAACTTAAGTGCTTAAATTCTTTATGCAACTTTTTGCAAGAAATTATTTAGACGAGAGGTTAAAGCACTAAGTTATCAGCTAATTTTTAATTGCTCACTTAGCAAGCTGCATCCCTAAACTGTGCAGGTGCAATACAGACACACATACTTGCTAACTAGTGTGTATAGTCGCCAGATAGCTCCACCTTGCTACATCCAATTTCATATATCTCCAGTTTGCACAGTCAAGAGGAAATTGTGAGCTCTAAAAACAAAACTGTGTTCACAGAACTCACAGTGAATAGCTTTTATTTCATGAGTACACGATATTAGTATGAAGGAGAGCACGGACACACGGCACAACACACGTCACAAATGTTTAGACCTTTTAAAGGTTAAGAACAGCTCCTTCAGCTGCCACAAGTCACTGACTGAGTTTCACTGAAGATTGATTCTTGGCACCTAATGTATGAAATTGCAGCGGTTGGGTCAATGATGGAAAAACGTCAAGAATCGATTTTGTGAGGTTTTATGATCTCAGATAATATGAAACTGTTGAGGTTAGACTGTTTAGGCCTTGTGCCAGAGGGGAAGAAAAAAAACTTTTATGAGTGAGTCTGAAGGCTGCTCTCTGCTTGTCTTTATGATTTAGAAGTGGAGTTTGTTTTGACTTTATGAAGAGCAACAGCTCTGTCCTTCTTTGAGGAAGGGCACAAAGACAGAAGAAAACATTTGCTGGCAGTTGGATTTTTAATGCTGTAGAAATGCAGATGCCAATTTGTGTGATGAATTTCCTCTCAGAACAAATATTTTGTACTTGCAGTATGGTCCTGACTGTCTGTGTGTGCCTGCCTGCATGTTTATGCATGTGTTAATATGGATTTGAGTGTCTAATTGGATTTATGATGCGCTGCTGAGCGAAACGGTGCCATCTACATGAGTGACATCCACGATCGGCACTGGGTTTGGACCCAGCTTCCTCCCACAGCCCATCTGCACCTCTCATCCTCTCCAAAAGCCATTATAATCCCACCAATCCCACAGCCTCTCACCACGACTCCCTCCCTTCTGGCAGCCCTGCTCTACACATTAGGATTTGGAACTGGGCTGGAGGCTCCTCTTCCCCCCCCCATTACCATGTCTGAGAAAGCTGATTCTCTCCTGTCAGTGTGCCTTTTCCTCATCACCAGTGGAAAATGCATTAGAAGCTCAGCCATCAGGGCTGAAGGACGTGGCTTAGGGGAGGTGGGAGGTAATTCAGTTACAGGCAAGAGCTTGTTTTTATTGGCCCTTGGTGGCCTATTTTTGCTTTTGTCTTTACTCGTGTGCTATTATGAAAAAAGGAAAAAAAAAAAAAAAAGCCCACCCAAGCAGTGGAGCAAAATTGCTGATTTGTTTGCAGAAAATGTGGTCTCATACAACTGATTGCAGGTGGATTCTGGTTGAGCAAGTTTATGTTAAACCAAAAAGTCATAAATTGGACATCTTTGTTCTTGCTAGCATGGGGGTATGTTTACTTTATTTTTTGACAGATTTTAATGCAGCATACTTTCATGTCATTTTGGGAGGTAGGTCAAAACTTTTGCACAATTTAATACACAAGTTTTATGCTTGATTTGGTTTGCTGACTCTAAGCCAGCCGTGTCTCTCTGTTTTCACAAAGCCCTCCTCTGCCACACCCTCCTCTGGCTTTTAAAGAGTGCTAGCAGGTTTGCCAACATGTTGGTCTGACATCAGTTCATGAGAGCACTGCATCAGACCATTTTTTTAGTCATCTGCAGCCAAGGTCAGGCTTGATGTGATACACTGACTGTAGGATTTCCATTCAAGTATCAAAAATAATCCCTACGTTTATAATTACGTTGCATGTACAATTACATTTGAGCCTGTAAAAATTGATGGACTAAAAACAATTGCTTTAATTCCTAACAATTAATGCAATATTTTCATTAAATGTCTCAAATTAAAGCTGAAAGTATGCACTTTAGTCACATTGTGATTGCTTCACTGAAAATCCATTATAGTGGAATATAGAGGCAAAGTTATCAAAATTGTGTCACTGCCCAATTTCTTATGGACCTGACTGTTAGTATTGTTTTTGGCTACTTGGACCACCTTTGTTCTTGAATTGGTCCTAAAATGTCTTTGAGCACACAATTTAATCTTAATCAGCCTCCAGCAAAGCAAAGCCTTTTATTTTCACCCCAGCGCTGCAGGATTATTCCGTCCCTCACAGAAAAATACAGAGCAGGGCAGCTGCAGTATTATTTCTTGGTATTCTGGTTTATTTAGCACTTGCGGTGTCCTGTTCTATGAGTGTGGACCTTTCATACCATCTGTTCGCATAATGTCAGTTCAGAGCTGTGTGGGACTGCCTGCTCGACCAGGCTTACCCTCATTTAACAAGCTGCCTCTTCACTCTCAGCAACTGTCAACAGCAAATCACAAATTCACAGTCAGCCCAGTGGAAGGCACAGGTATTCATTGTGCTTAATGTGCTCAATCCCTGAAACTGCTTTTTGGTTGCGTCATAGCAAAGGTTTGTTTATAAGGCTGTGGAGATGGCACTGGTCTGTTGACCTTTCTAGTGCTGCTAAAGGTGATCAAAAAATGAGGTGACCAGAGTTTATTGGTGCCTTTTAAAGAACATCTTTACACTAAATTCACCTATTGGTTGCTAAATAATTTACTTAATAAAATTAAATAAACAAGAAAAATTAAGTGATATAGATGACATAACCTATGGTCACGAGCTGTAGGTAGTGACCAAATGAACAAGATCGCGGATACAAGCGGCAGAAATGGGCTTCCTCCGAAGGGTGGCTGGCGTCTCCCTTAGAGATAGGGTGAGAAGTTCAGCCATCCGGGAGGGGCTCAGAGTAGAGCCGCTGCTCCTCCACATCGAAAGGAGCCAGTTGAGGTGGTTCGGGCATCTGACCAGGATGCCTCCTGGGCGCCTCCTGGGTGAGGT
>VVHJ01063500.1:0-12141 GCA_015107715.1 Tylochromis polylepis | reverse complement strand
TATATCGGAAAATAACAAGTTAACAGTGTACATCCTCATCATTGAAAGAGTGTCCACTGGCCTGTAGGTGTAAATAGACTGCAGAGTCCTGGCCTGACAAGTTAGCTCTTCTGTGTTGTGCCATCCGCTTCGCCAGAAGTTGTTTGGTTTCCCTGAAGCATAAATCCTGGCAATCCTCCTGGCACTTAACAGTGTACACTATATTACTCTGTTTGTGTCGGGGAACCCGATCCTTGGGGTGGACCAATTTTTGGCGCAGCGTGTTTTGGGGTTTAAAAGCCACGGAGACGCGGTGTTTTGAAAAAATGCGTCTCAACTGTTCCGATACTCCTGAAACATTTGGGATCACTACAGGTTTTCGCCTAGGCAGCAGTTGTCCTTCTCTCCTGGATCGGCTGGAGCCTTCTTTGGGTAACTTCCCAGCTTTGACAAATGTCCAGCTGGGATAACCACACTTACTCAGGGCCTTCTTGATGTAATGTTCTTCTGCTTCCCTGGCCCCTCTGTCTGTGGGGATGGTGTTCGCTCTGTGTTGTAGTGTCCTGATGACACCCAGTTTGTGCCCCAGTGGATGATGAGAGTCGAACCGTAAATACTGATCCTATACGTAGGTTTATGGTATACATCAGCTTTTAGATGTCCCCCATTACTGATGGAAATCTGTTGGGGAAACCTACAGCCAGCTGAGACTGAAGAAGTCACTTGGATGAGTGACGAAACGTTTCTCCCACTGAAAACACTACGTCCAGATGAACAGAATCAACTTTTTGGGGATTTACTTGCCTGGATGATTGAGAATGCATCAAGATATGTCAAGCAAAGTTTGTAAGATACAGAAATTTAGAACATTTCTATTCAGTCTACTTCTTTGAGCAGAAAAGAAGGGACATATTGCTGATATTATAGCATTTCATGGCATTGATTAACATACTCTTATTTGGATATCGATTTGTTTTTTGGGTTTTTTTACAAGTTACATTTATTTTAATTGTTCAACACAACATTGCAGTTCAAGGCTGATTTCAGGCACAGATGAGGAGTAACTGCTCATCTCTATTTTGACCTCTTAACAACACAAGGAAAAACTGTAAAAGCTTATCCTACTATAAAAGCCATTAGAGCTGCCTAATAATTAATTGTAAAACTACTAATTGCCCATTAATTTCCACTGATAATAAAAACAATATAAAAAATTAAATCAAATGAAGTGTGAGTACATGATTTTTGTGTCTTTTTTTGTCAGGTCTTTATAGGGTCTGAAAATCTGTTTGTACTTCATGGAACAGACTTACATGTGGACACAAAGAAATCTGTTGTAGTAGACAAAAAGAAACTTAATTTACTACCACTAACAGTGCTGGTAACTGTTATTATGAAGATGCAATATTGTTTGACAGATGTGAAGGACAGGCTGAGTTATTTAGACAAAATTAGTCTTTGCTTTAAAAAAAAAAAGATAAAACAAGTGTTTTCAAGAAATACTGTGTAATGTTCAGGATTAAGGATTTCAAATGTTTTATAACTTTATATTAGTTTTCATTTCATTTTTCATGGTTGATTCTTTCATTGATGATTTTCGGTTCATTTCGTTGATGTGGTCTGGGAGCAGACATTCTGTACAGGTTTGGGGGTTGTAGTTTTCCTCCTCCTCTCATGGAGGGAAGCAGAGATGCTTCCTGAGACAAAAAAGGATCTGGTTAGTTTCATAAATTTGAACAAATCTAGATATTAGAAGTGCACCATCCAAAGTTGGATGGACGCCATATCTTCTAATAGGATTTTCATGAGAAAGTCCACATTTTATCGTTGGAAATCACCTAAACAACCAGTGAGTGAAGGATGATGTGCAGCATGTGCTACATGTGATCACGAATCAGATTGGGGAAGGGAGTGGGGAAAACCACAATCAAACATTTTGGCAGTTACACACAAATGTATATTCATTGATGTAAAGATGTTTTATTCCAGCTGAATAAAAATTAAACATATTTACACTTATAAATATGTTTAATTGTAAACATATAAATATAAATAGATGATGTAACTATGCTGACTAAACAAATAAAAATAGTCAAGAAAAAAATACTGAAAAATATCTACTGTATTTAATTTGAGAGACTTCCCGTTGCATGTTAATAAGATGATTCTGAAATCTGGTTTGTTGTTTTTCTTTTAGGGCTCCAACATGTGTTTCTCCTCCGTGGAAAGGACTTACACCTGGATATAAAGAAATCTGTTGGACTAGACAAAATAACTGATTTGTACTGGAAATTTAATGAAACTAACAATGTAGTTAAATGTGGTTTTAAAAATGATCCAATAGTGTTTGACAAATATGAAGGAAGGGCTGTGCTCTTTGGACAAAATTACTCTTTGCAATTAAAGAATGTACAACACGGTGACAGTGGAGATTATACTGCAGTTGTGTCTGGGGCACAAGATGAAAGGGTAGCTGAATACAAGGTCATAGTCCAAGGTAGGTTTCTGTTTTCATAAACCTTTTGAAGTTTTGAGAAGACATAGAGCAGTTTTAAATCTATTCATACCTGTTACTCTTCAGATCCAGTTTCTCCAGTTGACTTGACAGTGGACTTTGTGTCCAGCAGCTCTGGATCCTGTAACCTCACTGTGACCTGCAGCACAGTGGATTCTCAAATCAGCAGCATTTTCACATGTGATGCCAAAAACTGCTCTCTGGTGGAAGAAAACGGTTTGAAAGCCCCGGGTTATTATTCGTCTTTAACTGTCTACCTGCACGGAGACTTCATCATCTGTAATCATAGCAACCAAGTCAGCTGGAAAGAGAGTAAGACTAAACCTTACTGTGAGACAAAGACAGGTAAGGTGAAAGGCCATAAAGACATGAATGACTGATTTAAATCACAACCATTTAAACTAAAACTTAAAACTAAAACTAATTGTTGATCTCTAAAGACTTCATCTCTTTATATTTATCTATTCATGTTCTTCAGTTGAAATAGAAGGTATTAAACTCTCAAAGAACTAGAAATCACTATAGTGTACATTTGTAATTGGGATACATTTTCTGATAAGAACCATTTTCTTTTTTTCCTCAAAGAAAATGTCTATTGGCTTTTGAAAGAACTTGTTTTGATGATAAATGCACTACTTCCTTGCTCTCCAGCTTCACTCTGCAGACACAAGCACAAGATGTTGTGTGTACAAATGTTTGTGAAATGACCCAGGGTTTAGAGTTTTCTTTAGTTTTGTATTTTTGGTAATCTTTGTTACATTGTTCTGTTTTGGTTTCAGTTCCATGTTGTAAATGGTTAACCTAAGGTTTGTCTTAGAGTCTTTTGTGTTCTGGTTTCTTATGTTTATGTAGTAGCATTTAGTCTGGTTTCTTTATCCCTGATCTGTCTTGCTTCCCATGTGTTTCTGTGGTTCAGCCAAATCTGTGTTTGTTTACCTTTCATTGTATTATATATCTTAGTCCAAGTCTCAGTGTTGGTCATTTGCTGTTTTATTTTGGTAGCCTGTGTCCTATGTGCAACATGTTCAGTTTTGCTTCTCTTGTCTCATTCGTAGTGATTAGTGTCAGCTGAGTCTCCCTCTGTTACTTGTTACAGTCCCTCTCGCCTTGTGTCCTGTGTTCCATTCTAGTTTGTAAATTCCTGGTTTCTGCCCAGTCATTCTCACAACAGACATACCATTAACCAAGGTAGTGATCTAAAAACGATTTGCAGCTTTCCATGAACAGTCACAGAAGTGTATGAAATGTTCTAAATCTAAAAACTTTTGGTTGGTGATTTCTGATTTTTGATTAGTAGTCAAAAACCTTTTGAGATTTAACACAAAGTGTTTGTGTTTCTTGTGTGATAACGATTCTGCCATTACAGAAATAACTGCAAATTTAAAATTACAGGTTCTGGTCAGATTGTTTGTGATTAAATATTTTGTTTTCTTTACAGTTGCCAATGCACCCATCATAATCGCAGCTTCTGGTGGCCTCTGTGGTTTCATTGTCATCATTGCCATCATTGTCATTATTTGCATTGTCACAAAACGTAAGTCCCAGTGTGTTTTTTTTCAGCAAAAACAGTGAAATAAGAATTGTTGCTACTTTAAGTACACTGAATTCTAATATAATATTTAATTAAGCATACACTTAATATACATAATCATGCTTTGTATGATTAGGCAATGCCATGAAAATGAAGACAGTCCAGCCAACATTTTACTTTGGTACAATAGTATGGATCTGCTTTGTAAGGCGTTTTAAAAATGCAATTTTATTCAGAATCTCTGGTTTAAGTTATCCTCGCATCCTCAAAGTGTTCAATTAGGTGTCGCGTTGGTTCTCAAATTTCCCCCAATTTCACACTTATGAGCAAAGATTAGTAATGAAATCAGCTGTAAGGTTTAAAATCTATGGATCCAAGTTATCTTGTCTAGATTACGTTCATGAATGAACTGTCTTCAAAGCTTCATGGAGCTTCACAGCAAAAATGGGTCTAAAAAAAATAAAGGTGTCCCTCAGTAAGGCAGTACAGGCTGGAGGAGATAAAAAATGAGAAATAAAGCACTGAGATGCTGCTGCATTTGAACTAAAACATACCCAACTGCTTTAAAATTTTCACAAAGTTAACTAATACACATAATTAGTACACATTCACAGAACAGGTAAAATGTGATTGGACTGAAATGTAGGGATGAATTTAATCCCACTCGGATAACAAATTTGAATTTGGTTGAGAGAAAAAATATATATGTTAAAAGGTTTCTATCCACCACCACCACCACAAAAACACAAAAAACAATGAAAAAACAGCTGAAACTTACTAATAAGATTTATTACCTAAACATTTGGTACCGGCTAAAGAATGAGCCCTTAAAAGCTCTGATTTTTAGTGTATTTTTCCCTAGATGTGAAGCCACTTTGCCACTTTTGTTGCTACTGTTTTTTTTAAACATTCACATTACTCTGTGAAGTGCAGCTTTGAAGCAAACTCTGTTTGGACAAATATGTGCCAGAAATTATTCTGTGCCTTTTGCCCTAAAACCACTGGGATAAGTTCAAAGTGTTGGCTTTGAATATCACATTATCTTTATCTCACCTGGTTTCCAGTTGTTGTGTGTTGTGGAGCTGCCTGAGCACCACCCACAGTAAAAGTTGGATTGGATACAGGTACTGCATGAAACAAGTTCTGACCAGTAATTAATCAAAACTACTCATTAAAAAACAAACAAACAAAAAACTGCAGACACAGCTCCTTTCTTGACTTTCCTGCATCTGTGTTTATCGATGCAGGGTCTGTAGTAACAAATACTGCTAATCCCACCTGGTTAAACAGCATTAAATAGTTTAAATATTTGCAGAGAATTAATTTTTGGTTATTAATTGCTGCCTTCTATTAACATATTTGAGACATAACTGTGAAAAAAGAAGGGCACACAGTTATTACAGGCCCTTAACCAGTTTGCTGTTTGTGACTACAAGTGTGTAATATTAGAATACTTGAAACTCCACTAAACCTCATCTCTTCACCAGTATTATAAGAGAGATACATGACATTAAGACGGTTGCATCTAGAATGGCGCCAAGCACTAACAGTAAATATATTTTCTAACAATGAAAGTTATTTTTAAAAAAATGGAAATTAATTTTGACCAATAAAGAGTGATGATTTTATTTATTTATTTATTTACAGACTGAGAAGTTCACTGTATGATAACAGGACAGTGGTGTATTAGTTCTCTGCAGCTAACATGAACTGATCTCGAGTCATTGGTATTTCCAACAAGGAATTTAGAAGTTCCCGTGGAAAATGTGTGTTGTAAGTAAATCTGTATTTTCTGTGACTGACTTGCAGGTAAAAGAAGGAACCATGAAAATAAACTGTATGAGGCTGCTCAAGTAAGCGAACACTTTTTTTTTCTTAAAAGAAAAAAGAAACAAAATGTCTAATTCTAGTAATTAAACAGCAGAGAACTGATTCTTCTGAACAAAATCAGTTTTATTTTAAATTCACTTCAAATTCAGAATGGTTTAATGAGTCTACTACATACGATCTACATATGAGCTAACACACTACTTTTATGTGCCTGTCCAAAATCAACCTCCATCTTCTTTCTTCACTAACTGCTCCACCCAGTTTGTTTGTTTTTCTAACAAAACACTTTTGATGTGTTTCTAGGACCACCCTCCAGGCCACACTCAAAATGAGAATGCGCGAGGAGATGCCTCGAGTCTTTCTCCAACATCTACTTACGCCCTGGTGGAGTTTCACCCTAAAACAGAATCCACTAAGTCCAAAAAAACCCCACAGCCAGAGACAGTGTATGCTCAGGTTACCAGAGCTACCAAGCCCAGAGTCACTGACCAACAAACAGCGCTGGAGAACATCAATAGCATAAATTCACAAGACTAAACGCATATGAACTCTGAACACTTGAACCCTGTTTCAGCCCAGGTTTTCTAAAATGTTGGCACAGAGGACATGTTGGACCAACTTTATCACCTGTTTAAAGCACAAATGAACTGAATATTTTCTTAATGTTTTCCAACATTATCCTTTTTTGTAGTAATATTTTTGTGTTTTAGATGGTGATGGCGTACTGTGAAGTTCACTGTTTTGTTTATATGGTTATGTGCTTAATCCCTTTTTCTTTTTTGCAGTCTTCCTGAATAATGTAGTGCAAATAATCTTTATCAATAATTATTGTTATTCTTTATATGTATTTAGACTATAAAGAATACTAAAAGTTCATACATTTCAAGTTTTCTTTTTATGGATCTAAACCAGAGGTGTCAAATATATGACTCCAATCCAGCCTGCTGGGGGCTTTTAAAAATGTGAAGGAGGGCATACATTTTGGACTCTTAAATGTATTTTCTTAAGTTTTACAGCTTTTGCTATATTCGTACTACATTAATATGTAATAGAAATAAAACTGAATGACAGATGTTCCTGTTTTTTCAATATCTACCATAGAAATCCCTGTTGTTCAGTAAAAAATAAATTGTGATTTCACAAAAACTTTGTTTTATAATTACAAAAGTCTGGGAATTTAGCTACCAGAACCTTCTCTGCAATTTTCTTCTTCTCATGTTTATTTCTTCCAATTTAAGCCAAAAGTGTTGTGCTGACAGATTTTAAATTTTTTTATTTCTTTATTGTACAGAAGATCCAAGACGCATGGTTGAAATTTTTCTTGTATTAAAATATCTGAGGTTTTAAATTTGTAGTTAAACTTCTTTACATTGACAGAAAGGGGAGATTCACTGGTTTTGCCTTGAGATGACAGTTGTTTTGCTTTTTATATAAATGAAAATGAATTGGTCTGGCACACTTATCAAAGTGGGCTGTATGTGGCCAACACTGTAAGATGTGTTCAAAATCCCTGATCTAAACTTTATTGAAGAAATGCTTTAAATCAAAATCCAGTCTCATTAGGAAGACCACCTTAAGTTTGTTGTGGAAAGCGAGCTGCAACAGACAAAACTTTCTGGAGGTATACTCCAGAAGGTTACTGGAATTGTATCATTTAACTTCTAAATAAGTGGGAATCTGTCTGGTTGTGTTGACCAAATGTCACATGTCTAATGGAGTTTCCCCAGATTTACCCATGTTACTGCCAGTCAGTACATTTGGTTTCTTGATAAAGATGACATGCCCAAAAGATCAAATCTCTTTCTGTTTTACAACTCAGACTCAATCTCTTTGTCCTCACAGGTCATAGTGAACTACACATATACACCCAAAGCTAAAAGTATATAAGACAGAAAAAAGTTTTTCATTGCTTTTGTATATTTTTTTAAAATTTAGCTGTTGTACCAGAGAACTAAATTGTTTTTGTAAAAGTCAAATGTAACAAAAAACATGTTTTGCTTTTTAAGAGGTTTTACAAGAACAAATTATGAGAAATGTTTGAATTAATTTATCGGGAACGTTTAAAAATCAAATATTTTGGAACTGATTAGTGGTGAAAAATACTGTGTTCATCATTTTGGGGCTGGTAATAATGCCAAGCAGAATCACATGCAATAATGACTGTTAGAGGAGTAGCAAGTATTTGTACTGCACTTCTACAACTTTTTAAATTCTACCACAGGCACAACAGCAAGCACAAAGTGAAACGTCAGACAGAGAGATGTGTAGGTGTCTTTAAACCCAACTTTATGCAGACAGGAAGTCTCTGTTTGACTGAACTTCCTTTAAAGGACGCATTGTAAAAAGTAAATGCAACACAGCCTACATGCTGTATGAAACTGTATATGAAGTATATCATAACATGAGTTGTTACATCTCTATGCTAACTCCTTACAACTGAAGGAGATGAACAAAAGATTATTACTGTAGTTCAAAAAGTAAATGTGAAATTATAAATAGTAAATGATATTAAATGCTTATATCAAATTTCACACATGATATAGTTTGTGGGTTTTAAGAACTACAGTATACCCCAATGAAGTTGCGGTTCAGTGTTCACTGCCTCAGTCCTTTCTCTGATCATGCACGCACGCACGCACGCACAATTCAGACATTAGAACAGTCTCTTTTACTACTCAAACTACATGTCTCATTTAATATACTGATCAAAAGGCAAACTGTTGTCCTTTGTATTTTCCCTGGTGAACTTCATGTCTCTATCCACTGAGATGATGTGAACATAGAAGGCTTCTGCTTCTTGGGTTTTGGTTTTGACCCAGGTTTCATCCACATCTGTACCAGTGGCTAGGTGCTGTCACTGTGAAAGAGCCAGGAGATTTACTTTTCACTTTCTCCATGTCAAGGCTAGTTACAATGAATGACACTGGGGAGCCCATAGCAGATCCATGATTTTGTCAGTAGAAACCCTTGTATTTAAAATATGTGGTGGTAAGGCAGAGGTCTAACAGTGTGTGAATCTGATTGGAGGAAAAACTGGTTCTGTTTTCTAAGGAGCTGTCGTGCTGTAGTCATTTTCTGACACTATGGTTTCATCTGAATCCAGTGTAAGTTTTTGGACCTCGTGGGTGAAGTCAGTAGAGTTTTTGATGTGATGGTGTTTATTTCCCACAAGGGGAACTAGGATGGTGGCGAGGTGCTTGGAAATGTTGTAGGTGGCTGAGTTTATACTGCTAACAATGGGTCTGAGTGGGATTCCTTCTTTGTGGATCTTCGTAAGTCCATATATACAGGGTATAGGATCCCCTGGGTACAGATGGTTGTATGTATGCTTTATCCTTTTCAAGTTGTTGTAAGCAACTGATGACTTTCTTTTTGGAGTTGCTTGTGGGGTCTCACCTTAAGGTTTCGTAGGTATTGTTGTCACTGAGGAGTGTAATAATCTTGGTGTGATAATCAGCTGAGTTGAGTACAACAGTGCACCTCCCCTTGTTGGCTGGTAATATGGTAATGTTTTGGTCTTTGCTCGGGAATTTAACGGCCTTCTTTTCTTTTCTTGTATTGTGAAGTTGGACGGACGAATTCTCGCAGTGCAGAGGGCAGCTGAAACCTTCATCCTGATTTGCTCTGCTTCAGGTTTGTTAATTTATTAATGCTTATCGTCGTTTCAGTGGTTGTGAGAAATGGCAAAAATGAGTCCTTTGGCTAACACATGCTCTTTAGGTTAGGTGAAGTTCCTGTCTGATAGATTTTTCACCCACTTAGCCTGGCCATCTTTGGTTGTGGTCTCTTCCTGTTATGTCAAATTGAGGTGAGGAGGCTCTGGTCACAAATGAGTGTTTCTGTATTGTTCAAGAAACATGCTTTACTATACTCCTGTTTATGATGTACGCCTATAAATTAGCTGAAGAGCATATGACATTGGCTTATATAAGATGTGAGAAAATCCTTGCTTCTCAGTGAAGTTTCAGGCTTCACTGTAAAGATCTTTCACTTGAACACATGGATACGACCAATAATTATTCAAAACATGCTAAATAATTTTTTTGAATGTGCTAAAGTAGTTGCAGTAGTTTTTACTTACAAAAATTATTTTCTGTATAAACAACACTTTTTGATAACGTTTTGTTGTTGTTGTTTTCAGTCCTTTGGTAATATGGGTGGACAGGTGGGCAGACCAGCTCAAAAGTAACACACTGCCCTCTTCTGGTGAGGTTAAAGAAACACATTTGTCTCAGGAGCAAATCCTCAAACATTTTCATGATGGATTTAACTAACAGATAATCATGAATGATTTATGTCATTCAAGCTCAGTGGAGTTTTCTTGTGAGTTTATTATGTTTACATTTAGTTACTATCCAAAAAGACTTGCAAACATCCTTAAAGCCCCTCTTAACATCCCACATTGAATTCAATTCATGAAAATTTTCCACAAACCTTACTCAGAAGTAAAAACAAGAAAAAAAAAACTTCTTGTCTTTAAACGTACCATATGATGCTGGCTTGAGTGCATTGTTACATTTCTTATACACAATTTTGTGTTTCCATCGTATAAGATAAAGAAAACAGGGGTTTATTTTTTAACCAAAGGTGCTAAAAATGAAAAAACAAACAAACACAGAAGTTTTCTACATAAGAATGAGCTTTATGTACAATTAAAAAAGTTTATTTTTGCTTCTTTTTCTTCTCCATGAGGTGCACACTGATGACAGCAAACACCATGATAATCAGACCGACAGAGAACACGACTGTCTTCACCACACAGATGGAGATACCATCTGAACCTGCAACACAGGAAAACAGGCAAATTCATCACAAAATGAAAACAGCAAATCCAAACGTTAAAGAACAACAGAGCCCAAGTTATAAACCATTAATTTCTCTAAAAATTGTGAATAACAGTTTGTGAACTTTGTAACTGACCAAACTCCTTATTTCCAAATACAGGAAATGTATAGCAAAGTTTCACTGACTGATCTTGTGCAATAGCAGATTTGAAAACAGATAAGTTACTAAACTTTACTCCTAAGACCAACAGCCATTTTTGTGAGATGTTAAATTTTTGTTTTGACTTCAATAATAATCTCACCAGAAGAGACACCTTTTTTTTCATCAAAAGTAAGTTGTTAGTCCAAGACATTTGGTGACATATCCATGGGTGGGGACAATTTACTGATGACAGTGAGTGTTAAAAACACTAAGGTAAATACAGGGTGTGCAAGCAGCTGAATACTCCCTCAAAAAGCCAATTTTCCTTTGGCAAAAACCTGCAACAGTAATTAGAAAAAAAGTATCCCAATTACACTGTATTTGCGTCTCTAACAAGATACTTCACACAGGCTACCAGTGTGTAATGGAAATGTGCTCAAGTATTGAACATACACTACATTGTCTAGAACTTTCCCACCAAAGGATGTGACTCATTTGTTTTGGGAGAGTAAAATGATCTCTATGGCATTTTCTCTTTTAATCTTACCTGATTTTCTCTCACAGTAAGGCTTGATCACCGTCTTGTTCTCTTTCCAGCTCACTTTGTTGCTATGATTACAAAAGATGGTGTCTTGCTGCAGGTAAACAATTAGAGAGGAAAAATTTTTTGTGGCCTTCAAATCCTTTTCTTCTGCATGAGAGCAGTTTTTACCATCACATCTAAAACTACTGCTGATGTTAAAGTCCACTGTGCTGCAGGTCACAGTGAGGCTACAGGAGTCTGAGCTGCTGGACACAAAGTCCACTGTCAGGTCAACTGGAGAGACTGGATCTGAAAAGTAACAGGTATGAAGAGATTTAAAACAGGTCTGTTCCTTATCAACATTTCAAAATAATAATGAAAAGAGAAACCTACCTTGAACTATGACCTTGTATTCAGCTACCCTTTGATCTTGTGCCCCAGACACAACTGCAGTATAATCTCCACTGTCACTGTGTTGCACATTCTTTAATAGCAACCCGTAATTTTGTCCAAAGATTTTAGCCCTTTCTCTGTATTTGCCAGACACTATTGGATCACTATTAAAAAAAAATCTAACTACATTGTTAGTTTCATTAAATCTCCAGACCAAATCAGTCTCTTTGTCTAGTACAACAGATTTCTTTATATCCAGGTGTAAGTCCTTTTCATGCAGCACAAACACATGTTGGAGCCCTAAAAGAACAGAATAAGAAAACAGAATTTAAAAAAAAAACAATAACAACAACGCTAATGTCAGAATTATGTGCATGAAGCTATATATGGTAAAATTTACTTTAATGATAGACGGTTATGTCAACTTAAGATCACTAAAATTAA
>VVHJ01063499.1:29030-42117 GCA_015107715.1 Tylochromis polylepis | reverse complement strand
TGCACCATCAAAAAAAAAAAAAAAAAAAGAGGGAACCACATAATGTCTTCAAAAAAAAAACTGGTTTAAGATGCACTTATGCAAAGGTTCCTCAGAGATAATGCATTATTACACAAATTGTTGACTTAATGGGCAAGTTTAAATATAATAGACAGAAAATATGAGTGTTTTATTCGTAAGTTAATAAACTACAAATATAAAAAGAGAGAATTTGTTATAACAAGGCTGCACTTTGTGTCTTCTGTTCAGGCATTTTACCCTTTGGTGACATGCCTGCTGTGTGTCAGCCAGAAACAGTTCTTCCTTAACAGATGGCACATCTTCCTTAACAACTGCCTCTCAAATCTGAAGGTAATGTAACCTGGTAACTAGAAGTTGTAAAGCTGTATTTGTTTACTACAGAGGAGTATTTAGATATATAAAGAATGTGCATATCAGTCAGTCCAAATATTACAGCTTTAATTGTCAAAAATAATGGGGTAAACTGCAATTTTTATTTGATATTGTGAGCAATGGTACACTGATTATTTTTCTTCTAGATGGATCTATCATTGACTTCTTTGATCAACTTAATTTCATTACAGAGTAGAGATCCAAAAATGGCTCGTGTTGCACTGGAGTCCCTCTATAGACTGTTGTGGGTTTACATGATCAGAATCAAGTGTGAGAGCAACACTGCGACACAAGGGTAAAAATGTTTTACTGGCCTGTATTTGCATTTACATTTCTTTTCTTTTTAAGTGTTGGTAAATAACTGTAATCATAGAAATATCCTACTTTATATTTTATTACAAAACAAATTGTGAACATGATGATGTGCTGGATTTACGGAAGATTAAAAAAAAACATTTTAAAAATGTTTTTGGTGAAATGGGAAGGATTTGGGGGGGGGGGGGTTATATTCTCAGAACTGATTTAGACAGATTTAGGCTCAAACCAATACAAGATTTCCAGTAACAGTTGCCTGCAGGGTTATCAGCTGTTTGCAGATGTTATTACGTACAAGCTGAAGCCCACCTGAGGAATTCCAGATGGGGCCAGACAGATATTTGGGTGCCGATCAAGCCCAAAATGAACATTTCTTAAAATGATCTGTGTAATTTGTTAAAGAACACTAAAACCTTTTAAATGTTTGCACAAAGTGTTTTTCTAACATGGGTTTTTTTGTGTGTGTGTCCTCAGTCGACTCAACACCATTGTAACAACACTTTTCCCCAAAGGATCCCGCAGCGTGGTACCAAGAGACATGCCCCTCAATATCTTTGTGAAAATCATCCAGTTTATCGCCCAGGTAAATACATTTGTGTGCTCTACTGTACTGTATGACTGTTAGCAGATACCATTTGTAATGGAATAATCAGGTTATTTAAAACTGATTTGTATTTTTATTTGTATTTTTCTGCAGGAAAGACTGGATTATGCCATGAAAGAGATTATCTTTGACCTTCTGTGTGTTGGGAAACCTGCAAAAGCCTTTAGTCTTAATCCTGAGGTACACGCTTATATAGCAGGATGTCAGTTTCATTTTTAAAGGTCCTGCAAGACTAGTAATGGGATGCTGGAAACTGATAACTAACAGGTGACCCTTCTTTTATGTTTAGAGAATGAATATTGGTCTGAGAGCATTCCTGGTTGTAGCTGATAAACTGCAGCAGAAGGACGGTGAGCCTCCCATGCCTAACACTGGTTGCACTTTGCCCTCTGGGAACACACTCCGAGTAAAGAAGACATATCTGAGCAAAACACTAACAGATGAAGAGGCCAAAGTCATTGGTGAGAGAGAGACAGATCATGGTCACGAATTCTGAAAATGTCACACTTCTGCATTTGAAATTATAGGAATTCAATTAAAAATATTCAAATGAGCAAAAATAGTTCAATAGTTTTTCCTCTCTCATGTTCCCAGGTATGTCTCAGTATTATTTTCACGTCCGGAAGGCTATTGACAACATTCTCAGACACCTGGACAAGGAGGTGGGCCGATGCATGATGATGACCAATGCTCAGATGTTGAACAAAGAGCCTGAGGACATGATCACGTAAGTTTGCACACATCCCAGCAGACAAAACATTTAAAGGAAAGTCCAGAATGATTGGACAAAGAAGTATTGAATATGCCATCATTGCCTCATCATTAACTTAACACTCTTGTTCTCAATACTCGATCAGTTTACACACTGACACAGAAAACAATACTTGCTAATATAACTTAAATCCAACCTTTTCAGAGGTGAAAGAAAACCTAAGATCGACTTGTTCAGGACATGTGTCGCTGCCATTCCTCGAATCCTGCCTGATGGGATGTCTAAGCCAGAGCTCATAGACCTGCTGTCTCGGTGAGTAACCTGATATGAAGCAGTACATAGAGGGCCTGTCATTCTTCTGCGTAAAAGTTATACTTGTTTCATCATTATTTTTGTTTTTTGTTTGGTTTATTTTGCCTTTGTCAGACTGACAATCCACATGGATGATGAGCTTCGACTCATAGCACAGAATTCCTTGCAAAGTCTGCTGCTGGATTTCTCCGACTGGCGTGATGACGTCCTGTTTGGATTTACCAACTTCCTATTGCGTGAGGTCCAGGACACCCACCAGGGATTGTTAGATACATCCCTTAAATTACTGCTGCAACTCCTCACTCAGTGGAAACTCACCCTGGCTGCATCAGGAAAGATGTCTGACACCTCTAAAATGCACACTGCTGAGGTATACACCATTGTCTTTTACTAAATGCCCATTTTAGAAATAGAAATATACTAATTTGGTATTGTGATATTACTACTTGTAATCAGCTTTTCTTTATTTTATCACAGCTGCTACAGACCAGCTCAAGTCTCAAGACACCTTCAGAGCGAGGTCCACACTCCACTGTGCTGCATGCTGTGGAGGGACTAGCAGTCGTCCTGCTGTGCTCCTGCCAGCTGAGCACCCGCAGACTCGCCATTGCTATCCTAAAAGAGATACGCACTCTGTTTGTGACTATCGGACAGTGTGAGGTAAAACACAGAAGGAACACTGAGGAGACATAATATAGGAGAGATATTTTATTTACAGGTTAAAAATGTATGCTTTGCCAACTATAGGATGATGATAAACCAATGATAGAGATAATGGATCAGCTCAGCCCCGGTATATTGGATAGCTTTGTCAACGCTGCAGTCTCTGACACGGTAAGTTGTTTGTACCTTCAGTTCCACCTCCAAAGTAGACCTCAAGATGTTTCTGTTTATTTGCCTATGTTTTATTTTCCTAATATTTGTCTTTCGTCACTGTGTTCATTTCACATGACTTGACTTACAGAGATGAGTTTTCAGGGACAACCTCAAGCTATATGGAAAAGGGGACAGGATCTGTGGAACTTAAAGCTCCAGCAACACAGGCAGTATAAAAAAAAGCACATTTATTGGCTAATTGTCATGAAAGGACAGTCAGGCAGACCTTTCAGGATTGAATTTGTTCAGCATTGGGTAGGGCAAAACTTGGTTGCGCTTTTTCAGCTTTTTAAGGTAACACCTACATTTTCCACTGAGCACTCTCTGTTGCCAGGGACGTGTAAAACATGTGATCCAGCTCATTCTTGTTAGTGCCTCATTGTCAGATGTGCGAATGTATATAATTGGTTGTTTAGCATTTTTTCTACTCTTATCCTGCTCACTTAAAAATGCTGTTTGTAATATGTTTTATGATGACTCCGATGAAAGCCACAAACCAAACGCGAACAATTAAGCAGTTCTTTGTACTGGACGTGTTGGTGAGCTTTAGCTTCTATGTGATTGACTTAAAAATCTAAAAAAAACAAGATTTTTAATCCCATGTAAAATCTGGTTTACAAAATAATCTTCTAAGTAAGCAGTAAACAGAAGCCAGGTTGGTTAATTATCATGTCAAATTAAATAAACAGCTGACCAGCTTCTGGCCAGCTGTCATTTCAGCTATAAGCATTTTTCTGAGTATAATGAGAGCAGCGTGCAACATATTCAACATAAAAAAGCTTTTCTAAATATAGTATGTATTTGTCTGGTTGTCCTAATTACTGCCTTATTCACATTGTAATTGATTAGTCTTACACATTAGTTGACAGTCAGAAAGAAGCAGTGCTTTAAGATATAGTTCAGTCATGTCCCTGACCTCTGAACCTGCTCTGTCACCCACTTGTTTGCAGGTCACCCTGCCAGCTGGTCACCACGTGGACCTGCAGTGGCTCGTGGAGTGGAATGCATTGCTTGTCAACAGTCATTATGATATTAGGAGCCCCTCACATGTGTGGATCTTTGCTCAGTCTGTCAAGGACCCCTGGGTGCTGTGTATATACAGCCTCCTTCGACAGGACAACCTTCCCAAGCACTGCCCCACAGCTCTCAGCTACGCCTGGCCTTATGCCTTCACTCGGATGCAGATGCTCATGCCCCTGGTAGACCCAAAGTAAGTGCCCTTTCAGACTACAGTGTGGTCAGGAAGGAACATGAAACACTTCTGCTTTTTATTTTCTGCACATCCCTATTTAGTGTTCCCGTTTCTGTTTCTGCCACCATATACCAGTTCTTCATTGAGCTTAAAGTCAAAATTCCCCACTGAAAGAAGGTGAGATTATAAAGGATCTAATAATATTTCCTTTTCCTTACCAGTAATCCAGTGTACGCAAAGAAGACCAGTACCTCTGGCAGTGGGGATAACTATATAACCCTATGGAGAAACTACCTGATCCTTTGCTTTGGAGTAGCCAAGCCCAGTATCATGAGCCCCGGCCATCTGAGAGCATCGACACCTGAGATCACAGCTCCTACACCTGACAGCAGTGTCAACTTCGATAACAAGGTACCTGCCTCCCTGTCCTCTGGCCTTATTAATTCCCTCTGCGCTTTGTCTCTCCAGGATCAGGTGTTCATACTGAGCTTGTTGACTTTCAAACTCAAAGCATCAAATTACATAGCAGCTATTTCACATGAATAAAGCGTGAAGTCAATATGTTTTTAAGTGTACAGACACTCACATCAATGCAGCTCCAAGTAATTAGTGGTCATGGCAGATTTTATGTGTCTGACAGAGCAGTCGGTGTTTGATGTTTCAGGTTATCGGGAGCCCATCTGTGGCTTGGCTTCTGAAGCAGTTGGTTCCACTGATGAGGGCAGAGAGCATCGAGTTGACAGAGTCATTAGTTCTGGGCTTTGGTCGCACCAATTTTCTCATATTCAGGTATATCAAAGATCTGCATATTAGGTGCTGAACATTTACTGCTTAATAAAGCAAACAAACTTTCCTTTTTTTCCTGTGATGCTTTGTCATTTTTTCATGGATTAAATATTGCCACTAAACATCTTCAGTTCTGTTTTGTCTTTCTTTTTTTTTATCAACCTGCAACAAACTGAGGCTGCAAGCTAATAATTTTTCCATTATTAAAGGCAATGCATTTGTGTGGCTTTTAAAGTGCAGATGAGCAGGGGATTAGAGTGGAATAATACTTTGATGCCACATAGAGCTGCTTCTAAATTGTTTCCTAGAGGTCAGATTTAATAGCTTTTTTTTAATTGTTTTTGAAAAATGTCATTCTGCAGTTTAATTTTTGCTACTAAACTTCATTTTGTATTTTGAATTTATATCACGAGTTTATGTTTTCACTGCACACAGGGAGCTTGTGGAGGAGTTGCATCCCCTTATGAAAGAGGCATTGGAGAGAAGACCTGAGGTACATATGACTCAATTAATAACATAAGCAAAATATGCACAATTAGAGAGAATTTAGAGCTATATTAGACTATTATATTATAGCATTTGCTAAAGAGTTCATATAGTTTAGAAATATATTCATATAGTTTATTTTTACAGACTATCTGGTAGTAAGGATGTTCTAATGATGTTTTGCAGAACAAGAAGCGACGTGAACGGCGAGACCTGCTGAGACTTCAGCTGCTGAGGATATTTGAGCTTCTGGCTGATGCTGGTGTCATCAGTGATAGGTTAGTATCACTTGACACTGTTAGCCCCAAAAAAGACTGAATCACATAAAAGGTACTTAATTACAGAGAAGGGTCCCCCAGATTCATGAAAGTAAGTTGTGCAAATAATTGCTGTCAGTGCTACAGCTTATAGGTATTTAAACAGAAGTTGATATATCATTATTGCATAATATTTTCTTTGTGATGTCTCTGAACCGGGCCTCTCTGTGTTTTTTTTTTGTTTTTTGTTATGCCACAGTACTAATGGAGCCCTGGAACGTGACACACTCGCCCTGGGGGCGCTCTTCCTGGAATATGTGGATCTGACCCGGATGCTTCTTGAAGCTGAGAATGATAAAGATGCAGAGATCCTTAAGGACATCCGAGCTCACTTCAGTGCCATGGTGGCCAACCTCATCCAATGCGTACCAGGTACTAATGCAGCTGGCTTAAATTTAGAGTCCTTTCTTGTCAGACCAGTCACTGTTCTATAGGTCAGACTGATAAATTACTTAGCAGAGAATGTGAAAGTTTTGTATTCCTTTTTATGACTGCCTGGTGCAATCCATCTGTCCATTTGCGAATAGTGTTGTTGTATAATAGGTTTCCATTAGGCTGCTGTTAGAACATTGCATGAAACACCAGAGTCTTGACATTGATCTTGATTTGGATGTAGCCCAAGGGGACTAGATCCAAGAATAGTTCTACTTAAAGACAGTGCAGGAAAGGGCAGGTGATGACTTATGAGTTGCCAAGCATTCTCAAGTCCCCACTGAATGGCTAATGGCCTGTCAGGGGACATCAAGATCCTATTATCAGATTGGGGAAATGCACTTTTATTTAGTTGTGATGGGCTTAAGATGCCTGGACAAGTTTTGCTGGCTCTAGACTTTTTAATAAGCAAACCTATAACAAGCTCTTTCATCCCCTCCACCCCCACCTCCAACCCAGTACACCACAGGCGCTTCCTGTTTCCACAGCAGAGCCTGCGGCATCACCTCTTCATCCTATTCAGCCAGTGGGCTGGGCCCTTCAGCATCATGTTCACTCCTCTGGATCGCTACAGTGACAGAAATCATCAGATCACAAGATATCAGTATTGTGCCCTAAAGGTAATCATAATTAGACTCTAAGTAAATGACTAAGTCACATATTCTGAATAAATGAGAAGAATCTGATTGTTCAGTATTCAGCTGTGTTAAATAACCACATTGGGATTAAATGTTATGTCACATTTCAATTAAACATTTTTTTTAAAAAGTTGTTGTTGGTGGAACAGTGGCGGAGTGAATAGGGTTGTCTTGTCTTGATTGTTTAAACCATTAACATGTGAGCATTCTTGGCTGATGCTCTTACAGGCTATGTCTGCTGTGCTGTGCTGTGGGCCTGTGTTTGATAACGTTGGCCTCTCTCCAGACGGATACCTCTACAAGTGGCTGGATAATATACTAGCCTGCCAGGATCAGCGGGTCTGTAGCCAATACTTTACCACTGCGGTGCATTTAAACAAAGAGCTGACCCAGGAAGCCCCTCAGATAGCTTTCTGAAGCCTGCTTTATAAAAAGCCAGCACTAGTGCTTGCCAACTGCTCAGCATTATCTTGCTGGAAAAGGGCAGTTTTCTTTCAGGATAAACTGATTTTGATTTTATTCCCATTTATGATGCAAGATAAGCACCTGCATGTTTATTTTACATATTTTTCCTTAGTTCAATTGATTACATGGTTTTGCATTAACTGGTCATTACTTCTTTGTATGACAGAATTAGAGCGCCTAGAACCATGTTACACTGAGCCCTTAAATCATTTACTGATTGCTGATGCAAAGTGTGGAATACAGGGGGGAAAAATAGAAGAAATAAAATTAAAGACAGTTTGTGTTGGTGTTTGCTCCTGGCTCAGGTCCATCAGCTTGGCTGTGAAGTTGTCATCTTGTTGCTGGAACTCAATGCTGACCAGGTCAACCTATTCAACTGGGCTGTGGATCGCTGCTACACAGGCTCCAAGCAGGTCGCCTCAGGGTGCTTCAAAGCCATCGCTACAGTCTGTGGCAGCAGGTACAAAATCTCAGATGAATTTTGCATTTTTAATGATTTTTTTTTTTTATTGGGACTTCATTAGTTTATCTGTATAGGTTTTTGAAGTGCATTTACTTAACAATTTTGCTCATTTGGATTGACATTGAATTCTCTAATTTAGTATTCTGGTCCATTTGAGTAAGCGAGTAGTAAATTACCCAAAGTCTCAAAGTAACAACTCACTATCGCGCTGAAATTAAGCACTTGCTTTATCTCAGAAATTCAAACATACGTGAAACGATGTATTTGATATCACTGTGTTGTTCATACAACATCATAGTCAGAGTTGCTCCAGGACTATTGTCCATCTTTTTCTTCTTCTTCTGCTACAATCTAAACACTTAAACAACTTGATTAAGTCTAGAGAAGGGACTATAGTGTAGGTGAAAATGGGCCTTTTCACAAACATTAATCATATCTTGGTAAACGTCTTTGGCAATACTAATGCTTGTCACGTTTGGAAACACTTAATACTGCACGACACATTTACTGCATAATACACCCATTTTGCATAAGTTCTGACACAACGATATTATTTTACAAAGTTTTCAAGGACATATGTGAGTATTGTATATGTATAAGTATTTAGTATTTCCTATTTTTCCAGTCGATTGAAACAACGTGCTTAGTATGTTGCGTTGCTACAGCAGCAGTAATTACATTTTAGGAACAACACCAAACGGGGATGTCAAATCTTGCAACATGAGCCTATTACTTTCATAATACCGAATAAGTGATTCATACTCATTTTTCTCTGTTTCTTCACAAGCAAAACCTACCCAAGTGACATAGTAACGCTGCTAAATCTGGTGCTCTTTAAGGCATCAGACACCAACAGAGAAATCTATGAGATTTCAATGCAGCTGATGCAGGTGAGAAACCTCAGTTTGCCGAGCTCTTTTATACAGTTGTATGTGGTTCCAGCTTAAAGGACACATTCTCCCTCTTTCATTAACAGATTCTTGAAGCTAAGTTGTTTGCATACTCTAAGAAGATTGCAGAGCAGAAGCCAAACAGTATCCTCTATGGCACACATGGTCCACTGCCACCTTTGTACAGTGTTTCCCTACCTCAGCTCTCCAGCCAGCTGGCAAAGATGTACCCTGAGCTCACACTTCCTCTATTCTCAGGTAGCTGCTGATGCTTGTAATAGTAATGTAGTTTACTGTAGTTCAGCTTTTCACAGGCTTGTCATCTTCTCTCGGTTTCTTTCTAAATACTACTCGCTCATCCCCCAGAGAAGCAGACCTCTTTTTATGGACACTTCTGCTAACCACAGAAACACAGAGAGCCTAACTTGACTTAGAGACAACCCCTGTTTAAGTTTAATGCATGTGCGAATCAGGATCAAACTGCCAATTATGGTAAAACTGAATGTACAGCATGTGTTTGAGTTTCTTATAAAATGAAAACACCACAGTGACCACTGATGTTATTCTGATGTCAGTATTGCCTTCCTTCTGCTTGTTCCAGAGGTTAGCCAGAGGTTCCCCACCACTCACACCAATGGGAGGCAGATCATGCTAACCTACCTCCTGCCCTGGCTTGGTAACATAGAGCTGGGTGATAGCGGCCTGCTGCTCCCAATGTTCTCACCATGCTCCTCAAGTTACGACTCTTCTAGCCAATTAACCAGCGCAGGTTCATCACACCCACTGAAAGGCACTGGCTGGGGCTCCTTACAAGCTACATCTATGGTTCTCAATAATCTTATGTTCATGACCGCCAAGGTAAAAGCATGCTTGGGAAATATGATTTTATCAAAAGAGCCATAGGTAATCTGAGATAAACATAGCTAACATGTAATATGTTCTTTTTTTAACCCCCTACCTGCCCAGTATGGAGATGATCTACCTGGACCAGAAATGGAAAATGCCTGGAATGCTTTAGTCAGCAATGACAAATGGAGCAACAATCTGAGAACCACACTGCAGTTTCTCATCAGCTTGTGTGGTGTCAGCAGTGACACTGCCCTTCTCCCATATGTAAGATATCAGGCCCTGTTTGTGAATGTTATGTAGCTTTCTTTTTCTTGTTTTTTGTATCCTTACAGTTTCTCACAGAAATTTTTGGTGTATTTGTTCAGATCAAGAAGGTGGTGATCTATCTGTGCCGAAACAACACCATCCAAACCATGGAGGAACTGATATTTGAGTTACAGCAAACTGATCCTGTGAATCCTGTGGTGCAACACTGTGATAGCCCTCCTTTTTATCGATTTACTGCCACAAGCAAGGCTTCTGCAGCTGCTTCAGGTACAGTACATCTTTCTAAAAAGCTTGTATCACTGTATAGAAAATCAGCTAAAACCATACATATATATATATATATATATATATATATATATAATTTTTTTTTAACCACCATTAAAATCCCATCTGGGAAAGATCCAAATTGTGCATATAAAACAGTGTTGGAGTTTAGCCTCACTTGATTTCTGATTAATTTCCAGGCACCACATCAAGCAGCAATACTGTTGTTGCAGGCCAAGAGAGCTTCACTGATGCAGACGATACCAAGACTTTTAAGGAGAATGAGGAGAGGTACAGTGGGCAAAAATTTCTTTAATTGTGTGATCTGACACAGTGTTATCAACACCCTACCCTATTATCAAAAAATCTTTTTCTGTGACTTCAGGCTTACTCATATAATACGAGCACATAACCGTCTGGAATCACGTTACAGCAACAGCTCGGGAGGATCTTATGATGAAGATAAGAGTGAGTATTTTTCTGTACCAAGCACCCTGAGAAAAAAAAACGTGGTTGTAATGGTTTTGATGAGTGTGGAATATACAGCCTGGTTGGAGGGTACACTGGTAATCGGCCATGTGCCATTGATAATTTATGAGCAGTGCAGAGTGGCCTGGGGCTTTTTAAGGGAATCTGTGAGAACTGGCACTAAAATGCAAGTAGCTGAACCTAGGGCCCCCACACTGCTGCTAGTGACCCCAAAACAGCTTTGTCGAACCCTCTTCACCTGAAATGGTTCTGGAGAGAAATTTGGCTTAGCATAATCTGCCAATTATTTTTAAAAATCCTGGAAAATAGTTAAGATAACTATATTTCAAAATTGAAGCTCTTTTTTTGTGTATTTACATCATGAGTTTATTATCTAATTACACCTTCCGACTGTAAAATTTGTCCACATCACCCACAGTCAGCTATGCAACTCGGGGACTCGCTAGTGTGAACACTATGTTCTTATGTTCTTAAGCTTAAATTTCAAAACTTACATTTTAACTACTGATTTTATCTACTGTTCCTGTCTTTTTTCCATCTTAAATCATGCTTTTTATTTGTTTTTGTTTTTTAATGTCTCGGTAAAGCACTTTGAATCACCTTGCTGTTGAATTGTGCTATATAAATAAACTTGCCTTGCCTTGCCTTGCCTTAAACTATACAGGTGAACCTTTGCCACCCTATGTGGACTGGCTCGTGGCTGTTATTGAGACCAACCAGCCCCATCCTCTGCCCATGCCTCTGACTGGAGGATGTTGGGCTCCACTGGTGGACTTTTTACCAGAGACCATCACTCCCAGGGGACCGCTGCACAGGTTAGCTGCTATAACCTGCTATGCCACTCCTAAATGAATTTATTGTAATAGTATTCATTTGTAACCACCTATATTTCATCTGTAACCATCTATAGCATGCTGCAATTTTCATTTAAATGTTGCTTAAGAAATTGATTTTCATACGATATGAAATGCTGTTTCACTCAGAGGGTTAACAGTGTGAATGTTTGCTTGTTATAGGTGTAACATAGCGGTCATCTTCATGACAGAGATGGTGGTGGACCACAGTGTGACAGAGGATTGGACCATGCACCTGCCTTTGCTGCTACATTCACTGCTTTTGGGTAAATTCACTGTACAATCAGTCTTCTCTTTAACAGCTGTAGTATAATGAGTGCATATCTAATGATGCACTGTAGAGTTGACTGAAAATTGCCCACCCTCACTGCTGTAATATTGTAAGGTTTTGACCTTACTGTGCTACTTGGTGCCAGATAACCACAAGGAGTAGCTGCAATTTAAATTGAATTGACCGTGAAATAGACTTATTTGTCTAATCATATTGTTTTCATTTAAGGGATGGATCACTTTCGTCCAGAGGTGTTTGAACACAGTAAACGTCTTCTCCTCCACCTGCTCATCGTGTTGTCATGCGACAACAACTTCCAGACTATAGCAGCGGTCTTATTGCAGACATGTGAGATCAATTGTACCAAGACCCTCACCTGCAAACCAAGCATTCAGATGGAGTACTTGCCTTCAGGTAAGCATCTGCCCTTTTCAAGTATAAATACATTCACTCTTCACTAAATGGCTAAAGTAGACCTGGGTGAAGTTGTCTGAGCAGCTGGCCCTTTGACATGCGGATCTTGTCTTTGGCTAATATAAACTTGAACATCAGGAAGGAATGGCTAGCATTCCTTTCAGACAATAGATAAGGTTCTTATCTTGAGAGAAAATATTTGGATGCTGTGCCAAAAGCAATATGAAGTCCAGAGCACATCAAAGGTCTTGATTAAAGCATTCCATTCCGCTATTTTTATCCACTTTCCCAAATTGGGGCCATCTGCTAAAGCTTGTATGGCTGGCTTTAGCTCCTCTGTCAGCTGATAAAATGTTTTGCAAATGTCTTCACATTTTGAAAGTATTTGTTGTCCATTTAACCACATGGGAAAAAATGTATAGCCAATAAAAGTGTATTTTATTAGCAATAAAAATACTATAACAATAACCATTAGTTTAACAATTAGTTTAAAAGCAAAAGTAAACATGCTTTATACAACTTTGTCTTACATGCATGTTATGTTCATATGTAATATGTGGTTTCTTACACAAAGGTTTGTTTGTTTGTTTGTTTTTAACAAAAGTGTGGTAAGCTTTGCAGCAATAATAATAGGAACTATTGGATCTACAACCCAGAAAATGTTTTAGCACAATTCATGCTGTTTACTACTTGTCTTCTTCTTGCACTGGCTAATTCCATCTGTAGTTTAAAGTTGCAGTTAGGTATATGAAATCAAACATTCATAAGAAAAACAAAACAAAACAAAAAAACAATACA
>VVHJ01063499.1:0-19696 GCA_015107715.1 Tylochromis polylepis | reverse complement strand
GCTTTTAGAGAATTTTTTTTTTTTTTTTGTTTTTTTTTTTTTTTTTTTTTTTTTTTTTTTTTAAACCTTTATGTGCAATTTTTTTGATGTGCTGGAGGTCCAGGTTGATTTTTCTTTTCTTTTACTGGGACAGTTGAGATTTTCAGAGTTGACATGGTTCAGACACATCTAAATGTTGTAAGTGGTTTGGTATTTACTTCACGTGCACGTTCGAATGCTTCTGCACTTTATCTGAGACGAGGAGCGAATTGTGACTGCACACGGATGTCACAGAGTGCGGGATAAAGTCCGTCTGGTGCTGCTGCGGTCGCCAAACATCTTCCTGCAGTCTTAAAGTAATGACAGAGTGTTTTCTCCCCAGAATACGTTTACGGGGCTCTCTGTAGATCACTGCAGTGTTCCAGATGAAGGACACCCGGCTTTTCTTCTTTTCTACACTACATTAAAAGTTTGTTTCAATCATAATGTTCTGAGTTCCCTTTTTTATATATATATAACATTTCCTGCTTTTCTATGATGATGAAAGTATTGTGGGGTCTTTAACTTACAGTGTAAAGCATCTAAAAATTATTCAATATGAATAAACAGATCTGAGAGTAATGATTTTAAAAGCTATTGTGGAGTTATGAGGTTCTGGTCATTTACAGCGCATGTTTGTGACCGTTACATGGTAAACATCAAGTCTGTGGTCGGATTGGGTTTAATGTTAAAATTTCCCTTCAAGTCCAGCTACCAGTGATCATAGACGAATAAAGTTTGAGCAGATGTGACGGAGGAACCAAAGCCTGGACTTCACTGTCCATCCATTTAAAAACGGTAACTGGCCTGTATTTTGTATAGCGCGTTACTTAGTCCCTAAGGACCCCAAAGCGCTTTACACATTCATCCACTGGTGGTAGCAAGCTACATTGTAGCCACAGCCACCCTGGGGCGCACTGACAGAGCCGAGGCTGCCGGACACTGGCGCCACCAGTAGGCAACGGGTGAAGTGTCTTGCCCAAGGACACAACGACTGAGACTGTCCGAGCCGGGGCTCAAACTGGCAACCTTCTGATTACAGGACGAACTGCCAACTCTTGAGCCATGATCACCCCAATGCTATATATAGCACTTTTCAACTCTACTTGACCATTTTTGTTTTTTACATCTAAGGACTTTCTGCCTTGGATTAACACACACACACTGACGAACCAACCTGTGGTTCACTATCTACTTTGGCATGGAGACTTGAGGAGCCAGGGATTGAACCACCAAACTTCCAGTCGGTATTTGACCTGCTCTATCTTCTAAGGAAACACCGATTCCTACACATGCCCTCAGTACAGCATCTCCATACTAGTCTAAGCAAGAAACAAGTGTCTGGAACCTAGTTTACCATGAGCATTGTGATTCCATTTGCAAGACTTAAACACAGGATGACATGGCCAAGGATTGAACCAGGTCATTATAGATCCATTCAAAGTCTGCCGGTAGATCTCTCCAAGTTCTACACACTGAAGGAGGCAAATTCTTGCCTTTCCCATAGTTTGACATGAAAGCAGTGTAACAATATCAGCAGTGAGTGTATTTCTAAGTAATCAATTGACTTTGCTGCTTAAGGGCTCTAGACAAACTGGTGCCACGATTCAGCACATGGATCTGTTATTCAACTGGTGATGCTAATCTCTGTCTCCTTTTCTCTGTGTATCCTTGCTAGTGTTGTGTAATCGCTGCTTAAACAGTCATGGTGTGTAGTGATTAGTGACAGCCCACCAGGATGGGCCTTAATGACACACACTGTGTTTACATTACATTGCATTACCTGCTGGTTCATCCTGGGGATTATGTTTCTGCCGGGACGACGACTCTATTTATACCCACACACACACACACTCACAGTGGGATATTGAGACACATACACTTATGATAGAGAACATAAAACCCCATTTTGGACCTTCAACACCTTCTATCCTGTATGTCATGTCCGTGCTCTGTGTGTGTGTGTGTGTGTGTGTGTGTGTGTGTGTGTGAGTGACACCGCGTTTTGAGCTGTGTAAACTGTTTATTGCATGGAGATGAAAGGCCTCATGAAGCCTGTCTGGGTTGCTGGACAGTCGACAGAAACACGGCATCATTCCGCCTCTTTTCTTCCCCCCAATAATTACTGATACCTGCTATAGAAGTCTGATTTACATAAACCGTCACGTTTGGATGTGCCGCGCCTTTTATCTTTGGCTTGCAAGCTCTTTCCCTTGTCTTTCTGCTTGTTCTCATTGCCTGTGTGTGCCCTCTGTACTCAAATGCTTACAGACACACACACACACACACAAACACATCATTTGATTGATCGAAATGTGAGCGGCAGTCCATTTCTCTGATGAGCTTTGAGCAGACGTTGCATGTCAGCACTCCAATCGGTGTGCTTGCCCCAGTCCAAGATAAAGATACTGTACATATCTGCGTTTATGATGTATATGGTATAATGTGTGTGTAAGAACCAGAAACTGTGACCGATTTGTCATATTTTAGTTGCATTTAGTCTTTAGCATATTGCCTTTTACTCATCTAATACAGCAAATGTTTATTCTGTCATACAGACAACTTCTGATAATTTTCAGGTTATCCTGAGCTGCTTCTTCTGTAATAACACATTAATTACTCCCTTGTCTGTCTTTCTGTCTCTTCAGCCCGAAGAACTGACCAACGCCCTGGAGATCAGCAACATTGTATTCACCAGCCTGTTTTCTTTGGAGATGCTGTTGAAGGTTTTGGTGTACGGGCCCTTTGGCTACATCAAAAACCCCTACAATATCTTTGATGGCATAATTGTGGTCATCAGGTGAGGACTAAGGCAACAGGAATGCCCTCAAATAAAGCACCTATCCTTTTCTGCACTCAGTTTCTATATTTAAAAGGATGCCACTGGGAACACAAACCCTGTTCAGTGCAGTGAAAACAAATTCAACTCCCACATGAATTCTTCTATTTTTGTGCAGATCTCACACGGTGTCAGATCTTCAAACAAAATGTAATGAAATACAAAAAGCAACCTGACCGAATGAAATGCACAGCCTTCAAATGTTCATTCATTCAAGCATATTCATTCAAGCAAAAAAAAGAAAAGAAAAAAAATCATTGACATCATTGTGGTGGAATTTTGCAGCCATATCACAAACTTCTCTTCCAAGGTTTTGCTGGAGCAACTCCTGACTTTGACCTGGCCATTCAAAAAACTGCATTTTTATCACCTATGCTCTGTTTAGAAATTGCATGCTTTGGATCTGTGATTTGATATCTTACACAATTCAGCCCACTGAAACCTGACTGCAACCAGTCTTCTTCAGGGTTTCCTGTTAGAGACCTGATTCGTGTTTGTCTCTGTTAAATCAACTTGCCTAGACCAAGACCCTTTTTGTGTTCTTTACCTGTGTTTGGTAACTTTTGACTCCTCAGTCTGCAATACATTGTCCTAAAAGTGGGCTTCAAGGTCATCTGGGTGCATTGTGGCAAAATTCAGATGAACGTTAAAGTTCTTCCTTTACCTGACCACTCTGCAACTGAATGGGCACAAATGGCTGCCCTTCCCAGAGCCTGGTATTTCCAGAGGTCTCTTCCTGTTAAAAGGGAGTTCTTCCTTCCCACTGGCACCAACTGCTGTTCATAGGGATTCTCTCTAATATTTTAGGGCACTTATCAGTCAATAAAAAAGCACCTGGAGAAAACCATTGTTGTGAGTTGGTGCTACATAAATAAAGGTGAATTAAATAGAAATAAAAGGTGTTTTCAGTGTTTTACCTTTGCGGTTGCTGCGGTGTGTGTGCTAGTGTAAGAACTAAACAGAAGATTACTTACTTAGTTACGACAGAAGGGACCGTAATGAGTGATGCGATCCAGTTGCTAGTCTGGAGAGATTAGGTTGATTTGGCTTTATTATTGTTTCCCAATCTCTCAATTTCTGCTCTGTCTTCATATCAAAACATTCATTCTGAATTCCTTTATCGCTGGGAGAAAGAAATCAGAAAGTTTATTTCAGAAAAGGTTTGTCTTCAGTCGCATCAAAAAAAAAAGCTTGAAATGGAGAGAAAAAGCTTTTTTTTATAAAAAGAACAAGAAAAAAAGAGAATACTACTGTGCTTGTTGTTGTGGCCATATTGATGCTTCTGAAAAATGATGAATTCATTGAATGGGATTGGTTGTCATCAGGCCTTGATGTGTCTAATCCAGCTGCAAGTTATCAATGTAGACTGGTAGTTCTTTGGATATAATATTCAAGATTTCTTTTTCTTTTCTTTTTTTTTCTTTTTTTTGCACAAACCCACTTGGTATTGGGTAACCTTAGTCCTCCAACATACAATTATCACCTAATATTTTATATATAAAACTTTGTTTTATATTTAATTTAATTTGATGTTGTGACGCAGTTTCTTATGTATCAAAAAATGAAGAACTCAGTAGAAAATCTAATACATTTTAAAGCACTGTCTGTGAAGATTTTTTTTATATTTGTCAGTAATACCATATTTAGGACTTTGAGGTAAATAAGCTGGGGCTGTCTTTCTATTATTGTACGGTTTTTATCTTACAGTATAAAGCACCTTGAGGTGACTGTTGTTGTGATATGGCGCTATATAAATAAAATTCAACCGAATTTAATTGAAATTAATTTTATGTACAGCACTAAACGGGAGTTAGGCAAAGTTACTGAATAGTGTCTGGTAATCTTATAGTGGTGCATCAAACCCAATTTTTCCTTCACCTGGAGGTGGAGATCAAAACTGAGCTAAAAGGAGACGGAGCTTGTGTTTAAAGACATTTTCACACATAAACTTCAGATCAGTTCAGGGGGATACAGTTAAGATATTTTCCACACTTTTCTCATTTTTACACACAGTACATGTCTTCAGTTGTCAGCTTCAGACTTGTTCACACTAATGGAAATGGTCATTGCTCTTAAGGCAAGGGAGCTGAAAGGATAGAGGGTATAGGAACTACTACATTTGTGTTATGTTATGTTATGTTATGTTATGGTATGTTTTGTTATGTTATGTTTACAGGTTTCTCTGCTGACCCAAAGTGGCCAGAAGAATAAATACTTTAATTGTTTGATCAAATAGAAATATTTCATTAAAAAATAATCATTTTTAAAGCATTAAAAAGCAGCATATGGCAAAGTTTTAAGAAACATTTTCACTGTTTCATAACTTACTGAAAATGTTATCCTTTGTAGAAAATGATTGTGCAGTGCTAGACCATAATTTGTGTCCGTGTGGTCAGGACCACATCTGGGAACCCACAGTGTTTAGAGAAAGTGAAAAATTGGGTTTTTGCTCGCCTGATGTGAAAACAGTTCACTGGAATCTGGCCCTTACGTGAATTATAAATGTGTTTTTGTCTTTTCTCCGGACAGTGTGTGGGAGATCGTGGGACAGCAGGGCGGAGGTTTGTCGGTGCTGAGGACTTTCCGGCTGATGCGTGTCCTCAAACTAGTCCGCTTCATGCCAGCCTTGCAGAGACAGCTGGTGGTGCTCATGAAGACCATGGACAACGTGGCCACTTTCTGCATGCTCCTCATGCTCTTCATCTTCATCTTCAGGTATTCTTAGGGGAGAGTGAGTGACTCAGGCTGAAAAAATATTTATGTTTCAGTCTTCCACTTGTTTAAACAGTAGGGGAGGTAGGCACCACTCTGTTTCTCAGTTCTAATGGAAGAATAACATCAAAAGGGGAAGAAAAGTATTTCAATCACTGACCATGGAACTGAAAAGAACAAAGCGAGGAATGAAGGTAAACTGGTAAATCAGTCCAAGATAACTTCTGCGACAGGAACAATGAGTTGAGTTGATTGGGGTGAAAAGACTAAAGTGGTTCCCTCTTTCAATCAGCATTCCATCTTTCTGGCTGGTTAGACTTTGTGGCTGAGCCCAAAAAAACACTTGATCATTAAATAAGACACCGAATGCTTCTCTGTGTATTTCAGACCCCTACCTTTATTTAAGAGGGAACTTTACGACTAAAGGAGCCATGTCTCTGTGTGTATCCAAAGAATTCGCTGCTTCATTTCAGCAGCTTATTGAGATTTGTGCCCTCACATACACACGTGCGCACAGACGTTTCAGTACACAGGCACGCATGCACAAACACACAAAGTTCCAAGGGCTTTGTATATGCATAGATAAACAGCTCTTGATTTGAGTGAAGACTTGCCAAGTTGACGCAGCGGAGGCCTGTTCATTGATCCCTCAGCTCCAGTTGAGCTTCAGTGTCTGTTCCTGAATAAAAGGCAGACTGCGGTGCCGACTCACCGCTGCTTCCTAATAATAACACCCCCTCTTAGTTGTTACATGTCGCTTAGCTTTCTTTGTCTTTATCCCCTCTGTCTTTCATAGTGTTGCCTTTGCTTCGTTGTGCCAGTCTACCCATATTTAGCTGTGTCACTGTATATACGCTACTATGCTATTTACTCTTTACTACAGTTCTTCTTGTGGCTGGAGATAGAGCTTTGTGAGTATGGGTATGTGTTTGGAACTGCTTGTTCAAAATGTTGTCATGTTTACAGCCTTATTCCAAAACGGATTAAATTCATTTTTTTTCACCTCAAAATTATGCACACAATACCACACAATGACAAAGTAAAAAGAGTTTGCTTGAAATTCTTGCAGATTTATTGAAAATAAATCCACAAAAATTTATTTTTAGTAAACAAAAATACAACATGTACATAAGTATTCACATCCCTTGCATTATGCTGCCACCACCATGCTTCACTACAGGGATGGTAATATCCAAGTCATGAGCGGTGCCTGGTTTCCTCCAAGCAGACATTTTTCACGTTGCCATTATGGGATATCGTGTGTAGAATTTTAAGGTGGAAAATGAATTTAATCGATTTTGGAATACGGCTATAACATGATAACACATGGAACAAGCAAAGTGCTGTGAATATTTTCTAGATGCTCTGTAATAGAAATATTTTTTCCTTTAATTTTTTTCCCTTCAAAAAGGGAGCTGACAAAAACTACGCCTGCTACGACTCCTTTTGCAAATGTTGCTCCCCCATGTGTCAAGGTGGGTGGATAGGAAGTGGACCCAAACGCAGGACACTTCCAAGAAAAAACAGTTAATTTATTTACAGTGTTCAATACAATCAAATATATATACACAATTCTCCAGCACTGTGGCTCCCTGAGGTGATTTCCTTATCATCCTCCACATAGTGTGAGTGTCCGTGACAGTGCAAAACAGTTCCAATAATCCGTGCTCCGACCCATGACTCCTATATACAAAATTCCCTCTCGTACTCCCAATCCGTGACTCCGCTCTGGTGAAAGATACGCTCCGCTCCCAATCCCTGGCGACACAACAAACACACACATGTTGGCAAGGTTATCCAAAAAAACAAGCGAGCTTCTAACACTGAAAATCACGGCCGTACTAACGAGAGTAAACTCAACGATCCAGCATCGACTGGGGCTCAGCCGCACTGCTAAATAGGGCAGATGATTAAATAGAATGTTTAATCATGTTTCATCCATTTAACTGTGCTCAGTTTTGGCTGTGAGTGTTTCATCACTTTTAAACTAGTCAACAATAATCGACTTATAATTTAATTAACGAGAAGATTCAAACTGTCCATGATCAAAAAGATAATCCTAGATAATGGATATCCCATTTGTAGGCCAAAACTATTCTGTATGCCGTGATTGGTAAACAAAAGGTTAACATAAAAAGTGGAGGCAGGAGCAACCAGCTAGACTGGCTCTGAATACAATAAGGTATGTTAAAAGAAATTCATGAAAGGATTTTAACAGCTGTGCTGGGCTGCTGAAAGTGGAAGAGGAATGATAATTAGAGGTTCTGACTGAGGTAAAAAGTGTTTAATGTGGAGTGCTGCTCTGCTGTGTAGTGATGGGGTACTATGCTGAATTAAGCTAATCCCCAGTTAAAGGTGCATACACACAGTTGTGGCTATCGTCTTATGCTTCTAAATGTCTCTTAAACTACTCCTTAAAGTTCCAAAGTAGAGGAAATAAGTTAGCATGTGAGTAATCTTATGAAAAAATAAATAAATACATGAGGTGTCATTGTTGTGGGTTGTGTCACTCTCCATGGTGCTGAATCCAGTAAAACTTTCATTACCATTGTTGGTCAAGAGATAGGGTAAGAAACTGAATTCTACCTAATCAGGGGCAAGACTCAGTATGTAATATCACCTCTACAGCTTTCTCAGGTCAGTATATAGTTTTATTTAAGCTTTTGTATGACTGTAGCTCTGTTTATCCTCCACTTTTTTCTTTTTTTTCACAGGCAGCAATAATAATGGGTAAACATGTCTTTTCAACAAATAATTTCTGTTTATTTGTGTGGTATCAAAGGGTTCGCCGTGGTGTAAACATTTATCCCTCCTTTTCCTGTTTGTTTTTTCCTGTCCCCTCCTTCCTCCCTCCCTCCCTCCTGGGTCAGTATCCTGGGGATGCATCTGTTTGGTTGTAAGTTTGGGTCAGAGAGAGACGGAGACACTCTACCAGACAGGAAGAACTTTGACTCTCTCCTCTGGGCCATAGTGACTGTCTTCCAGGTGAGCATACACCCTCTTCTCTTGTCTTCTCTTCCCCCCTTCCCCAGTGCTGTTCCAGGTAGTTTATCTGCTTGTTTACAGTCACAGTCTTGAAACAATAAAAAATAAGCAGCATGAAGAAATTACAGTATGCATGTTCATCAGCTGCTTGTTTAATCTATCTGTACCTGTCAGAGTGGTCCTTCAAGCAACTAACCTCCAGTAAGATCTCCTTGAGTCATTGGTGATGACTGAACATGCCCCTGTTCAGAGCCTGAAAGACCTCTTCCTCCTCCTGAATAAATAAAATCTATCAACCCCTTCCCTATCGCCCTCCTAGACCTTTTCTGTCTTCATCATTTTCTTCCAGTCATCTAATTTCCCATTTCTAGCTATCTTCTATAGGTTATGTAGGCTTGTGTCTTGCATTATGTCACCTTAGATTCATGAATTAACCGTAACTATGGCGGTCCAGCATATATCACTCTCAATATAGTAACCATTTATTATTCACCTGACCCAGTGTAAGGTGTCAGCATGTTTCTCTGTACAGAATGTTGTACTGATGTGTCCATTCCCATGGAGAGCTCAAGTGTATCTTCACTGGTTCAATCTGTTGAATAGAGTGATGAAAGTTTACATTTTAATGCTGCATCTTTCTAAAATGAAACATTAAAAGCTCTGCTGTTAGCAAGTGGGCCTTTGAGCTTCGATTAATGGCAAGAAAGAGCATCTAATGCATTTCTTTAAGTGATCTGTGTTAATACGACCAGGAATTTAAAAAAACATAGATGGGGGGGGGGATCACAGTTACTTAAAATCAGTATATTCTCATAATCAAATATTGCTGCTCTGTCAAGCTGTGAAATCTCATGAGGTGTTCTTTGGTGCTGGTACAATGATGCTTGTTAAGGACTCTATTTACACACACTAAGCCGAGTAGGTACTAGTAAAAAAGGGCTATAAGTAGTTGTATAAACATATTCTTGAGTCCTAATCAGAGAAAGGCCGAATGCAGGCTAAAACAGAATTGAGAAATCACTGCTAGTATTTTCAAAATATGTTTTGGGTTTGTTTTGTTTTTTTCAGATTAATCAGAGGTTGTATTTAGAGAAGGATGGTCAGGAAGGAAGCTCAATGAGACACCAACAAGGCTGAGAAAAAAGCAAAGACGGGAAGTCAAAAACATCAATAACCATACACGGAGCAAACTTTCAAAATAAAATAGGAAGTATACTGAAAGAGAGTCACAGAGAAAAAAAAAGCAATGAGACAGAGACAGAGAGAACACAGGCAGGAAAGATAAAGAAAAAACGATTAAATAATACAAAGAAAGAAGGAAACTAAGGATTTATGGTGAAAACCTTTTACAGCCTTACAAAGACTGAAAAAAGTCCAATATTTTTGCCAGCAGCACACAAACAATACAGCTACAGCAAACAGATTTTAACTTCTAATCTTTACTAGTTACCATTTACTGCATTTACTCCCCATGAGGGAGACTTTTTAAAAAAAGAATGACTGAGCCATTGCAACACCTTGAGTCTTTTCTTTTTTCAAAGCACAGGCCTCTTCAGGTTAGGCAATATAACCCTGACTACCAATAGGTATCGGGATGAAATCCTTGAACCCATTCTCAGACCCTGATTCTGTGGGTTCTGGGTTCCTCCTGGTGCACAACATAGCTCGGCCTTTTTAAACAAAAAAGAGAGAGGCATAAATAGGTATGTCATTAACCCTCTGAGGTCTAAATCATCAGCAGCTATAACTCCAACCCTAGGTAATCGGAATATGCAACTTTTGTTTTGTTAAATTGATCTCTCAAGTCTACACAATCAGGAAAGAAATTAAATAACCTTTCTGAGTGACGTGCGTTAAAAAGTGTTCCATTTATTTTTCTCAGAAAAACCATTTCACCTCTCTGCTAAATATAGTTAGTGTTATCACCAATGACAGCTTATACCTTAGAGGATTAATAAGTAATTTCTTGCAAAAGTGCAGTAAAGGGGGAAAAAATGAAATGTTTGTTTGTCAGCAAGAATTTTTTGGGGCAAAAATTGCTGAGCTGAATTGGACTGATCTTGGTAGGGACAAGCATGGCCAGATGAAGGGTTGAATAAATTTTTAGTGTGGATCCATATGTGACGAATAAATAAAAAAACAACAAATAATGTAAAGACTTATACCAGAAGAAAGCAAGAAGGATAGATAAGTATTAAGGGTAAGGGTTATGGTTATTATCAGGACCAATGAAGACTTAGACCTCACACGGTTACATTTCTAGAAGAATTGCTCAACAATACTTTTACCTGTAAGGGCCTCTCTTTTACTTTCTCTGCAGATCCTAACACAGGAGGACTGGAACAAGGTGTTATATAACGGCATGGCCTCCACTTCTCCCGTAGCTGCGCTCTACTTCATCGCACTTATGACCTTTGGCAACTACGTCCTCTTCAACTTGCTTGTGGCCATCTTGGTTGAGGGGTTTCAGGCAGAGGTACAACTAAACTAAAGTTAAATTATTGAGCCTCAGTATTTTGTCAGATTGTTTCTCTTTTAAAGCTCTTGATGATTTGATGTACCTTGCTGTTAGATCTGTATTTGTTTATATCTTTATGTACACAGCACAAGACAAAAAATAAAGGAACACTTTTTATTCAGTTAAATGTTTGGGACATTGATCTGGTCAGATAAGCAGCAGAGGGGGTGCACTAGAGGGTCAACAATGAGACAGCCCCCAATACAGGAATGGTTTTACAGGTGAACACCACTGACATTTTTTCCGTTCTCATATTTTCTGACTGTTTTTTTTCCACTACTTTTGCATTTGCCTAGGGTCAGTGTCACTATGGCAGCATAAACAGATACGGGGACCCTACAGAGTTTGCACAGGTAGTCCAACTCCTCCAGGATGGCACATCAATATGTGCCTATGTCAGAAGGTTTGCTGTGTTTCCCAGCACAGGCTCAAGATGATAGAGGAGACTCCAGGAGAGCTGGACAGGGCTGTAGAAGGTCCTTAACCCATTAGCAGGACCGGTATCTGCTCCTTTGTGCAAGGAGGAACGGGATGAGCACTGCCAGAGCTCCAGCAGGACACTGGTATGAATGTCTCTGACCAAACAATCCAAAACAGACTTCATGAAGATGGCCTGAGGGCCTGCCATCCTCTAGTGGGCCCTGTGCAAACTGCCTGTCACCGTGGATCCTGATTGGCATTTGCCATAGAATACCAGAACTGGCAGGTCCACCACTGGATCCCTGTGCTTTTCACAGATGAGAGCAGGTTCACCCTGAGAACATTGAATGATGTGAAAGAGTCTGGAGAAGAAGTTTGGAGAACATTATGCTGCCTGTAAAATCATTCAGCATGGCTGGTTTGGTGGTAGATCAGTGATAACCTGTGGAGGCAAATCCATGGAAGGCTGCACAGGCCTCTTCAGGTTAGGTAATATCACTACCAATAGGTATTGTGATGAAATCCTTGAACCCATTCTCAGACCCTGATGCAGTGGGTTCTGGGTTCCTCCTGGTGCACAACATAGCTCGGCCTCATGTGGCGAGAGTATGCAGGCAGTTCCTGGAGGATGAAGGAATTGATACCTTTGTCTGGCCTCCACGCTCACCTGAACTAAGTCCATTAGAACACCTCTGGCACATTATGTTTGTTTTTTTTTTCACTTCGATTTTCAAGGTGTCTTTGAATTAAGCCCTCTGCAGGTCGATCATTTTCATTTCCATCAAATGATGTGGCATCCTTACACATGACCCAAACCATATCAGTATAGATATCAGCATGATTTTGTTCCCCATTGAGATCTGATATGTTTTCAAAGTGTTCCTTTACTTTTTTTGAGCATTGTATTTTTTATGTATTTATTTTGAAGCCTTTGCTTTCATGCTTCATATTTTTCAGTGCAGGATCACATAACTCAACACAGAACTAATTTTATAAACACTAATAAAACTTACCTTTTCTTGCACTCATTGCAGCAGGTTATGTGAAGACACAGGGTCACGCATAGCAATGCAGTATTTCATTTTTCCTGTCTCCCCTTCATATTCATCTCTCTTTCTCTCTTTTTTTGCTCTCAGCCACTTCACCTCCTACGCTTTCCCACTATCTCAGCAGTCATCCTCATTATTGTTCTGCTTATTTGCCAGTGCCATAAAGTACATCATAAGAAAACTATGTCCGCTGGACCAGACTGTGCATCAGCCCACATCACCCAAATCCCCCTGTTTTAAGTTTCATGCTCGGATATGTTCTCGCCCCCTTTCCGAATCTTCCCCCTGCTTAGTGCGAATTGTTTATTGTCATAAAACAAAAGTGATACGTTGTCTGCCATGGTGCTATGTTTGTGAGCTCAGATAAGAGCAAGAGGCAGCTGGGGGAAAGAAGAAAGCAGCTCAAACTCATTGAGAGACCAGTCTTCAGGTTTCAACCAATGCTTTATTTGAGACAGATCGAGTGAGTCAGAGAAAGAAATACAGGGTGAGAGTAAATCACACAAGTATCCAGTCTATCCCCGCCTAGCTGCTTGTCTCCTCCTCTCTTTCTCCCAGCTTTTAAAGGGTGACAACACCTGTGCTTTGATCTCTGACACTCTTTAGCTCTCTGGCTGAGAGGACAGAGAATAGATGGGAGGTAGCAGCAAGAAAGGTTGACAGCCTCATAAAATATGGATTAATTGGAATGGGCTGCTTTTTCTATCGCACTCATCTGCTATCGAAATATCAAACGCAGTATTATGGTGAATGGAATTCCACAGAGGTTTGGGTGCAAATCACCCAAACTGCTTAGGATGAAAGCTCCGGATGGAGGCCAAGAATAAAGTAAATGAATTTGTGTTGGCTTCTTAAAGTCAGATTGGGAATGATGCATTAATCCATCTATATTTTTGCACTTCCAAAGTTAGCGTTTTAACATCATATCAATCAGCTATAGGATATTTTCCCAAGAGCAAGAACCTTCTGACAATCACCTAGCTGCTTTTCTAGTGGAACAATGGTCTAAATTTACTCACGTTCAGTTTGCGTGTGGGATGTACTGTCAGTACTAGTAAGGTTTCAGCAACTGATAGGACAGCACCAAAGTCAAGGTTTTGCTTGTGAACTTGATCTGGTCAGAATTTTAGTTGCCTACTGGAGTAGACTGAGATATTTTCCGGGGCTTTCAGCCTTGTTGGAAATACAAACCACAATGTGCTAGTTAGCAAAAGTTCTTGAAGTTTTTGGTGGAAACGCTTACTGCCAGAATTGTTAGGCCTCAAGTTAAGTTTTGTGGCCAGAGTGCTGCTATTTTCTATGAGATTAAGCAGTCTAGTTATTTCTTGTCACCACAGCTGTGTCCATGTAAAAAGGACACTGAAGTGAAAGAAAACCGCTAGTGCGAATTAGTATTACATTTTGCTAGCCAGGCTAGCTAGCCTTTGCTTTCCCAGCAGAATAAACGATTACATCTTCTGCACGACTACCCAAAAGTCTTTGAGAGGAATGGTTTTGTTTATCAAGCCACTTAACACACAAAAAAAAAGTAGTTAACTACAAACGACACACAAGGTTAGCTTTTACCTGGTGAACAGCAGGTAGACGCTAGCATTGCTAAATATACAGCTATCTCTCTCAGGGGTTGATGGGGACAAAAACAGTTTTAAAAAACAAAGTGAATCATGGTGAAAACACAGTTGCAGGTGAACGTTAATGTTCCTGTGTAACCGTCACCTTGTTAACTTATACTCACATAAAAACAACATTTGACAACAAACTCTGTACCCTTACTGATGAGTTAAGACACCTCACTAGATAGACTGATTGATGAATGGTAATTTAAAATGTCATACCACTTGAAGATTTGTGTTTACATTTTTTCTTCCCCATAAATGGCTGCTATATCCATTTATGTTAATAACTATAAGACTGCAGCATATGTTGAATGTTTTAAAGAAGCAGACTGAACTGTTTTTGGTCATTAACTAACGTCATGTAGGCCCAATACTATAGAAAAGTGCTTATATTTTCTAACACGAAGATAGAAGTCAGATTTGTGTTTGTGTTAATGTCATTTTGGAAATGTGAATAAACACAGAGCAGAAAAACAACTGCACACTCATACAGTACTATACACAGCCTACAGCTGTAAGAGGAAACCTTTATGCACTTGTATTCCCCCTCTGCCCTCCTGTATTATTGTAGAGCTGCCGGCATAATTCTCCCTACCTTCTTTTTTTTCAGCTTTACGTCCTTTTCTGCAAACACTAAGTTTATTTTTAGTCAGCCAAACTTTTCCTGCGTCAGGGTTGCTAGGTAACGGGCACTTGAATGATGTGAGCAAAGCCAGGAGACATGTATGCCGTTGGTGCCAAGTCACACACACACATACAGCCACATACAAAGAAGTGGAGTACGTCAAATGTCCATATTGCTTTCGAAATAAAGACAGAAGAGAAATCTTATTATGCATATCATTTTTTATTATCTTAACTCCTTCCTTTGCCCCTCGCATCACCATACTCATTATCTTCCTGCTCTTTACTAGTGTCTGCCCTCTCCATTGTGTCCTTTTGTCAAGTTGTGACCGTGTGTCTGTTTGACAGAATCCAATATCCGCTGCAGAGAATGCAACCAGACCACCTTAGAGAGAGCTTTTAACAGAAGAGAGGGAAAAGTTTTTCTTTCTTTTTATTGCACCTCTCACTGTGACAATAAACATGCATTTCACACCAAAGCACAAACATGCACCGTATGGACCAGATGCAGAGGAACGTTTCCGTGCCGGTCTCTACTGCAAAGTCACGAGTCCGGAGGACTCATGCTTATATGAGGATCATTTTCAAATCTGCTTTGTGAGAAAATGATTTCATCACACAAAACATCAGTGGGCTGCCCGGTGGATAAAACACGGCTGTGCTTGACCTCTGTCCTGCAGTCCTGACTTCGTGAGCTTTCAGACCGCTGAAGTGCACGTGTACGGCTCACGACTGCACACTGATCCAGGACAGTTGCTTTGATATGTTCTGTTGCATGGTAAAGTGCAAATGTTACGACAGGCTGAATCTTCTCTAACTTTCTCCTTCTGCTCTCGTCTGCTGCTGTGATTCAACCTCTCACCTCCGTGCCTCTTTTCCTGTGTGTGCCTCCCTCTCCTGTCCGGCTGCACCGATCACTTCCACTAATAGGAAGTGGCCAAGCGGGAGGACTTGCATGCCCAGCTGAGCCTCATTCAGCTGCCTGTTGTTTCAGGGGTATGTACAGCTCTGCAGCTCCACCTTCCCTTCTTCCATTTAACTGACTAACCGCCCTCTTGCTCCCTCGCATCAGCCCTCCCTCTCCCCCCCTTCTCCCCCTCCTCAAGCCCGTACAGAGACTTTCCAGTGAAAGTCCGACCTCTCAACAGCTACACCTTGGAGTTCTGTTGCAGAAGTGCCGCTCATTAATGACTGATTGATGAATATCGCCGTTCTCACACTAACATTTTGCCTACTTAATTAAAAATCCTAATATGTGTAAGTAATAAGAGGTGGCTCTAAACAAAGCTTGCTCCTCGTGTCTTAAAGGGACATTTTAACCAAATTAGGAAAACTAATTTACTTTGAAACTTGCCCCTGGTTGCTCCTAGTCGTGCAGATGTAGTTTAAATTTTATTCACAGAAGTTTTGAGATCTTTGCTGCTGCCAATCCAATCCAACAGAGTACTGAAGTGGGAGCTTTTCCAAGGCTAGAAAGGACATTAAACTCTCTAAGCTAAATTATGAGTACATAAGATGAGCAACTGTGTTAGAAAATAACTGCTTCTTTGATTGGAAAGCAGCATATAATTCCCAAGGAGAAAGTTAGGAGGAAATGGTTTGTTCAAATGCTGCAAAATTCTTTGTTCATAGGGCTATAGTCTGGGCAGATCTAAGGTCAGGTTGAAAAACTACAATAGAGTTATATGTAAAAAAAAAAAAAAAAAATCAGTCTTTTTACATTTGACATCCCAGTGCCATGCTTGTCCTGCATCTCTGTCCTTCCGCCATCCCAGCCTCCATATGTAGGCTTCGCCTAGGATGGCTTTTTACTCATCACGCCACAATGAACGTATTCCCAGGAAGTGATGAGCTCAGAAACAAAACAAAGAAAACATCTTGAGATTGAAAATTGTGCTGCCTGCAGCATGTATTCAAAGCCATTTCCATAAAAACAGACATAAATATATAAGATCTCCTGCAAGCACCAAGTAAATACAATGAAAAATCGACATCCCTTATTTCCTTTGTCATCTCTGTGAAAGTCCTGTAATAAATCATCAGATAATTATAACTGACCATTTATATTTCACAGTAAATGTAAAAAACATCTGCAGACTCTCCTGCTGGCTGTATTTTACACTCAAGCTTAAAAGAGCATGGAACTAGGGGTAGATGGAAAATTGATGTCTTTTAAAGACATTGAAAATGAGCAGTTCAGCATAAGTAACAAGTCAGCTAATTCAATGTTGATTCATCGCTGCTAAACAAGCTGTCTCTTCCTGAAATATTATAAGAATGAAGAGCACAGAAAGCCAGTTTTAAGTAATCCAAGTGGCCGGCAGCAAAAGAGCTCCAATACGGCTGCCAGAGGAGTTGTCACATCATCTAGAAGTTCTCTAACCCTTTTCCTGCATGGTGTCTTCTGTTGATACTAAGGGCAGCACCTAGGGACTGCTGTGTGGAGTATCGGAAAGACAACACAGGCTTCGTTGTGTGTGTTTTCCTACTTTCTTGTCCTACCTTAAGAGCAGACTCCACATCAGAACCTCATCTTGAAAGCTCAACTCCCACCAGCCCTCCACCCGTTCTGTGGTGCCTCCAGATAAGAACAATCCACCAGCTCAGCCAAAAATCCCCCCCCCTCTCTGTTCCTGTTTTATCTGGCTGGGCTATGAGGAAGAAACGGGGTGAGTGCTGGCTTCATGGTTGACCCCGGCACTCCCAGATAAATCCAGCCCAACTAAAGGATGAGAGCTAATAAATGGCTGGGAGGGAGAGGATTCAGGTTCTTATAGTCAGTGAAACAAATGAGTGTAAGTCTTGTCCTCACGTCCTCTAACTTTGCACACTTGAATGCTATCCAAATTGATCCAGGACTTTTTGTATGAGGTAAGATTGTTCTGAGTCCAGTATTATAGCTGGTCAAAATTCAACAGCTTGCTGGGGGCAGGTCTCAGGCATGACATGGAGAATTTGGGTGGAGTCTGCTCTCTGGTGTAATGGTCAAATTGGTTATTAGTTTTATGTCCCTCTATTTCCCTCAAAGAGCTATTTGTACTGCATAGTTTGGTTACATTCTGCATGCTACCCATATATGGAACAGAGAACCCTTTAAGCCCTGTAAGGGAATTTTTTTTTTTTTTAAATTTTGTTATTATCCTGTGAACACAACTGAAGTGACATGTGTACCAACATAACAAATCGTACACCTTTCAGGACTTTAGAAACTCTGAAAATTTACTCTTTAGATTTCATTGATTTGAAATGAAAAGTCAGTTTATCATTCGATTTGATTGTCTTTCTGGCAGTGATATTTTTTCTTTAAACTCTTTGCTGTCTCTTCACTGTCATTTTTCCTTCAGTGCCTTCCTGTGACTGACCTGCTCCTTGGAGTTAAATATCATGCCGAGTTTTGGATGAATTTCCATACTATAAATTTTTGGTACAGACATTCATAAACTGCACTCATTTGAATAAGTAAATCTAAAAAAAAAAAAAAAAAAAAAAAAAAAAAAAAAAAAAAAAAAAAAAAAAAAAAAAAAAAAAAAAAAAAAAAAAAAAAAAAAAAGGCAGGTTACATAATCAGAAGGGAGTCGAAGAACCCAAAACAGGAAGTATGACTGAGAAGGGAATAGGTGAAATTAGAAACACAAAGAAGCACAGAAAAGCCAACAAATAGAACTAAAACACTGCAAATACATTACAAAAACTACAAACCATGACAAAAATACCTTGCAATTAACAAAATCAAAAGTCTGTATTATGATACAGGTGGAGTAGACAGTTATTATCCACAAGACTTCCATCCAGCAGACGGGAGTTCAGTGGGATCAATTTTTAGCTCGTCCAGCTGACGGATCAATGAACTTGAGCCAGCTATTGTCTGTCCAACCCTCTGTTCACGAGAATCGCTGCTTCTCCTACAGTATTGGTCAAAACTTACACACAGTGATCAACTAATGGGTCTTCACTCAAATTTTACTCAAGGTCTTGGTCATGTTTGTCATTTTATGGGTACTTTAATATTTCACAAGACTCATTACACCTTGTTGAATATTGGTCAGGTTTTAGTCAATCTTGTACACAGCGATCACCTTTTTGCCATAGACAGTATAAAAGATGGAGGTAGCTACTGTGATGTCAGCCGTTCCCCGAGATGAGTGTTTCCACCTTCACTATCAGCACTACTGCAAAACAATGAATGTGACAACAAGCAGTGGGTCTAACTGCCAATCCGCATGCTAATGACTGATGACTGACAGCACATTAGCCAATGAGCGTGCATGTTCATTTTGAGACATAGTATGTGTCACAACGGGACTGAACGGACTCACGCGCAGGCTCTGGGCAGAAAGCACAAAAGTCTTTATTTGCGACACCAGGTGCTCTATTTACAAAGTGGGAGGGGAAAGGACGGGCTCCGGGGGTCCACACACGAACGGGAAACAGACGCTGACAGTACACACGCTCCTCGCACTCCGTCCACGCCTCACGCTCCTCACACAACACGATGGCTTACTCCACACACTCGAACACTCAGGCAACACAGGGACTGGTCCGGGGAATCTGTTCACAAAAACACGCAGGGATTACCACAGGAAGGTCACACGAGAGACACAAAGGAGATGAACTGAGCTGGGGTCTTCACTGACGATTGTCGGCAACGATCCAGCGACGAGAAACACAGTGTGGCCATCTAATAAAGGGGCAGGAACACTCTCCAGTGATGAGCCACAGGTGTGATGTGCAGCCAGGTGCGTGGGCCAAGGGCGGGAGCCCACAGGTGAGCTCCGCCCAGGCGGAGGGAGGAGGGAAAGAGAGGGAGAGAGAGAACAGGGACACAACAAAACATATGTAGCCAATTTGGATCAACCGGGTAGACACAGGGACCCTGACAGTACCCCCCCCTCAACGGGAGCCTCCCGGCGACCCA
>VVHJ01063489.1:0-10413 GCA_015107715.1 Tylochromis polylepis | reverse complement strand
TAGACAACTGTAGACTGGTGTATAATAAATAAATAAAGCATAAAACAGATTTTTGATGGTAAATTGGTGTCTGAGTACACTGAGAGAGAGAGAGAGAGAGCTGTGCAGGAAGTGTGATTTTATCATGGTGGAAGCAAAACAGCCAAAGTCAGAGGGAATGAATGATGTTTATCAGACGTGAAGCGTAGTTTGGATCTTCTTCTGCTGCTGGTTCAGTGAATTTTGGTCAGAGTGACGAAACCTGCAGCGTCAGAATCTGTGAGCTGTCGGCTTTCAGCCCGACGGCGTGTCCGTGTGCGTGGCGTCGGGTGAACGATCCACGCTCTGTGTTTACGTCTTTGTGCTGAATCCGTGTACCTGCTCTCATTTGCTGTTTTAGCTGTTTGGTGCTTGTTGAAACAGTTTTGTGAGCTTTAACCTGAGATTCTGGTGTTTCTGGCAAAACACATTTATATTTAAAAATCGATTCAGGATTTAATGAATCGATATCGAGATATTCAAGCTAAAATGGATTTGAATTGGAAAATCGATAACTGAAACCCAGCCCCAGCAGTTCATAGTCTTCTTTGACTTCTGTCCGCTCAGTTGTGATTTTCTGATGTCAGGTGTATTTGTTAGTTTCTGCTTATTTAAGCCTTTTACTGCTCCAACAGAGGAATTTCCCAACTTTGGGATAAATACAGGATATCTCATCTTATAGCTGCGGCTGACGTCAGGGAACCTTGTGTGTTTTTGTGTCTCCATACAGCGTCGTGACTTTGCGTTGTCGGTGCTGAACTCCAATCCTAACTGAATGACGGTCCAGGACTGACACTAAACATTTCAGATGTGCATAAAAACATCTATAAATGTTACATCTGATGAGCGCCATAGTCACGTCTCGTTTTTAATAAAGTCAGGATAAATTCCTGACTCAAACCTTTGCAGGTGTGCAAGCGTTTCGTTGGGGTTTCAAACGTCCTGTTAGTGTTCCTGTGGTAAAAACAATGAATTTTACTGCTGCTGAGATCATTTTAAGGCTTTATATTCTGTTCAGCAGTTTATTCCACACATCACAGTTTTAACTCCGCCTGAAGCTCACACTCTGAGGTGTTTAAAGATGCTTTTAAAGGATTACTTTAAGTGACGCTAACAAATAAAAGCTTTCAGGCACACGACGGTGTCCTCACCATCATCGCTGCTCCTCTGCAGCAGCCCAATCAGGTAGGAGATCGGATCATCAGGCTGATCGATCACCAGGCTGCACAGCATGCTCTGAAACACACACACAGTGAGTGTAGAACAGCTTCACACGTGTGAAGCCTGCAGCTGCTCCTTCACCTGCATCAGCTGGGACACGTTGTGTTTGTCGGCGTAGACGAACATCTGAGGAGGAATCCTCAGAGGCCGCACCGTCTCATCCATCAGGAGGTCCCTGAAAGCACCACCAAACACCGAGAGTCTGTCCTGACTGCCCTGAACGCAGCACACTCCTGTCCTCACCCACAAATAAACATTACACACCTGAACGGTGTCGCCTGAATACACAACATACACAACTCTTCAAACATGTCTCTGACAAAACATGAACGTTTTCACGGTCACTGGGAAGCTCCAATTCCGGTTTCCTCTGTGGCCTCTCACCTGTCCAAACACCTCTCACCGTTTCCCGGGAATTTTCCGTTGGCTGCTGAAGCGCGGGAAACATAAACGTCTCGTGCTCAAACGTATCCGGTAAAATCCGAACTTTGGCGAAAAAACGACGTTAAAACCGAAAAATACCGACAAACCTTTCCCGCCGATCCGCTCCCAGGGACGGTCGCTATGACGCGTTGGCCGGTTGCTAGGGAACGACGACATCAGTGCGCGTGCAGGGCAAACGGCGCAGCGTTCACGAGGACGTGAATCAGGAACGACCAATCAGAACCCGACTGACGTCAGACTGCGCAGAAAAAACTTCTTTCCGCACGTTTGGCGCATTTTTTACACGTGGGCCAGAACCTGGAGAAAAACGGCGCCTTTAAATCCGTGAGTGAGGAAAACCTCCGGTTAGTTATCCACGTAGTGTCAGATATTCAGGTTACATTACCTGGAACATACAACCAACCCCCCAAAACCACATAAAAATAAATAAAACAAAGATTATTAATAATATCAGAAAAATAACAGGAATATTAATAAGAGAATACGTTTAGAAAAAAAATAAAATAATGTTGGTAAAGTCTGAAAGTTTTCAAATCTTCATAAAATGTCTTTTCAAACAAAGAGCATTTAAAAGTGACGACTTGAACAAACAAGGCACAGACAGGCGTTTCCATTCTTTATTTCTGCGTCACAGCGTTTGTCACAACTTTCAGGAGCAAACCAACATCTGAACACTGATCACAGACAAGAGCGTTTCTTTGATCAAAACAATCATCACATTTGGCATCAAGCACTTTTTGGCTTAAAGATGAAAATCGGTTGTTCACACAGACTGTAGATAAAAGACGGACAAAGGCACATCACCCACTGTGAAGCTTCGGCGTTAGTATTTCAGCCATGTCAGTTTCCTGGTTCCAGGGGTCATGTTTGGACAAGATGGTGAAGGAAAACAAAAACAATAAAATCCTGGAATTTTATTGGCTGACACAGCTAACTGGAGTCCCTGAACTGGACTCCTTTTATTGCAACTATCTGACCAATACTATGGCTGAGACTATGGCAGTCTGTTACCGCCCAAGAAGTGTGAGCTCCAGTTTTGATGGGAGCTACAGTAATTTTGATTGGATGCCACTAATTAGAGGGCATTTTTGTTTGTGGATGCTAACCAGGCTAGCTGTAGATTTAGTTCCCCTAAATAAATAAAAAAAGTTTACTGATTGCTGATCAATCAAATGAAGGCTGATCTTGGATCACCCTGCTTATTGCTTTATCGTTATTATCCTTATTGCTCTTTTCCAGAGTGAGGGCGGAGCCCCGAGGACCCCACCTATTGAGTTTCAGGTGACTGATCACAGGTGAACAAATGGTTGGCGGTCTCCGCCCACCTCCTCCTCCCTCAGATGTCAGGCAGCGTCTCGTCGTAGTCCATGATGCTCAGTTCGTGTCTCCTCTGTTGGACGGCGAGCGTCAGGTCTACGGGGGCCACGACGGGGTCTGTGGCTCGGCTCAGCGGCTCAGTCTGAGGACTTCCTACAAGGAGTGTGGCCTCCTCCACCTCCTGACCTAGCGGAGGGCTCGCTGCCTGGACATTCACCACCTCCTCCTCCCCCACCTCCACCTCCTCCTCCTGGTTCTGATCTGTGGGTCCGAACAGCTGTCGGGCTCGTTGCTCCAGGAAGGAACCGACAGCCAGCGGGGAGTCGATGGGGGAGAGTGAGAGGGACACAGGGGAGGTGGAAAGGACCTCCACTGCTCCGTTCATGATCCCAACAGCAGAAGAAGACAGGGGGTGGGACTTTTGGCTTCCCTGAGCGTCAGGTAAGGCGGCGCTGTCTGATCTGGAGGACAGAAAGAATGACATGGAAAGGCTCAGGTGTGTTTCTATGCAGATGATATCATTTTTTCATTTCTCGTCCTCTTTAATTTACACTTTGATTCTTTTTTTATTTGTTTAATGAGGAGAAAAATAAAAATGCTCTTCTGAAACAGCTAAGGATTTCTACTTTAAAAAAAAATAACACAGAAGTTTACTAAATTGGGTCCAGATCATCACTCACATTGAACGCTCCAGTAAAACATTTATTAATGAAGCACACGCATAAAATAAAAGCACAGAAGATCGTCCTGGTTCTGCATAGGCCTCTGTCTCATAAAATCATTTTGAACGTCTCCGTGGGATCGAGGCGTCCTCAGACGATGGCTCGGTTTACCTGCTGACGGCCTGCAGCTCGTCATCTGGGTGAGCCCCGCCTCCTGCGATCTGACTGTACAGCTGAAGCGTCTCGGTCTGCAGCGCCTGTGTAACTCTCCTCAGAGCGGCGCAGCGGCTCTCCGACGCCGACAGCTCCGCCCTGAAACCGACAGACGCAGTCTGAGCCCACCAGTCCAACACTTCCCGTGTGGAGAGTTCCAGAAGGTGCAGCAGGACTGACCTGTTCTGGTTCTTGGTGTCCTCCAGCAGTTTTTTCTGGCTCAGGATCAGCTGATCTTTCTTGGCCAGCTGGCTCTCCAGCTCTGTGATCCTGTGATTGGCCGCTTCCAGCTTCTGTCTCTGTTGGACATCGTTGTCCTTCAGCCTCATGAACTCCTTACCCACGCTGCACTGCAGCATGGACGCCTCCTGACACACAGCAGAGTACATTTAGAACAGCGCAAGCTCCGTTCATCATACTGAGCACATGTGTCGTAGTGCATTACACAAAAGGGTCAGCAGAGGGCGCTGTGTTGCTGAGAGAGTCAACTCCCCTGGGTTACGTCTGAGGAAGGGTGAAAGGACTTGACACCCAGAGTAACGTTAGGCGATATGTAAAAATTTTCCAACCAACAATCGTCAGTCCAATAAATGACGACAGGCGATATGTTCACCAGGTGACTTTTGATGGGCGGAGCCATGTAATCATGCACAGGCTGATTCACATGTTTAGAATTTCTACGTTTTGTTTGGAGGGAATATTTGACCTTCTTTTCTTGTTTGTTTCAGTCTTAATACAGATACTTTTTGGATTATTCTTTTATTTATTTGAGATGCGCCAAATTGCACAAAAGACTTTAAAAAAATCTCCGACGCTGGCAGAGACATTTAGATTTTAACGTACTTTGTGTTTTATTGCGTATTTGTTTTTTGGTCGAGTGTGTAAGACAGAAACACTGGAACGGCCAGTAAACACGTTATAGTGGGGAAAAAGAAGCCAGTTTGTCTTTGTTTCCTCCCACCATTGTGGCTTTTGATTTAAATCAAATGTTTTTGCTTTTTTCTGAACACAGGCTGCTGCCTGCCTTTCTTTCTGTTCTGAGTTTGAGTAAATGAGTCGCTGCGTTTGGGCGCGCTCTGAGGAGGGGGCGTTTGTTCGTGCCGTTAAAACATTGGTTGAAGCTTCCCTTAGCTTCCACCAGCATCATTAGCAAACTTACTGATGGGCAGATAAATAAATGGCTCTTGTAAAAACGACCGGTGGAAGGCTCAGCCTGTCGTCGACGGTCGATGTATTCGTCCAATCGCCCGACCTTAATGTATATGCTTTTAGTAAACCGTCTTTAATTCTTTATCAAAAATATATTCAAAATATCAGTCTAATTAATAAGATGAATGAGAAATGAAGTCTGAGTGATGAAAATGATTGTGATGCGTCGCCTCGGCAGATCAGCGTCTGTGTGTGGAAGATAAAAGGTGTCACTGAGAAACACACAATCATCGTTTGTGTGAGTCTGCTGAAAGCTAATCATGCCTAATGATTCATCACAATATAATAAGTAACGGGCCCGTCACTGAGCTCCTGTGTGGAGTGTTTGTGCCTCGTCCTCCATTACACTGCCTAATGTACGCGGGGTCGTTATAGCAACGGGGCCGAAGGGAAGAGGAAAAGGATTTTTAAGAAACTGATTGTTTAAATGAATATTCACCTGACTGAGCTAATGATAAATCCCTCTGAAGTAAAACAGCATAAACAGTATATTCATATGTGATGGAGTCAGTCATGTTCAAGCAGAAAACAACAAAGTGTCACTTTAATGTTTGAAATCACGTATGTGAAAGTCCGAGAGCGAGAAGCAACAGGCTGACCTCAAACACAGAGAGGAGGATGCATTTCAAGGACTGTTCCAAGCTGTTGTTGACATCGTGAGCTATAACTAACTAACTAACTAACTAAGTATAATTCAAGTGATCTGATTGTGTTAAACTGACAGTCTAAATTATGGACATCCCTTTAGAATAGATTGGTACAGAACAGAACAGCCTTGTATCGTCATCGTACATGTGCTCCACACCGACTGTGCCACAATCAAATGGAAAAAGCAGACGGCAGAAGTAAATGGCAAACAGGAGAAATATATACAGAAATCAGAGAAAGGCACAGATTACTCAGGCCGCTCACACACCTGTGTGAAACAGGACAGGTACAAACCTGTGTATTATAAAGGGCTCTTACAGGTTCCTCCAGCCTTAAAAATTGACAGATCCTTGGGGCCTATTTTTCCAGGCCACTAAATTTGAACCCAGACAGTTAGCAGGTGATTTGAAGGACAGCTGCTGATAACAAGTGCGGCTGAAGGGGTTTGGGACTGACCAGAGGGCCTTCAGAGGGAGCGGGATCCAGAGGACCAAAGAGCAGACAGAGCTGGGGTTAAGCTGTGAGCGATGTAAACCTCACAGACGCATCATCACATCCTTATCCTAACGCTTCTCAAATTCACGGCTGTCGGTGCAAACCTGACATGGTCAGGTGGGAGGCTTTTGTTTGTTAAACTCGGATGAAGACAACATCGTGCAGCATACACGCAACTTACAAACACGACAAAACACAGACTGAAACTGAGCGAAGCTGGATGAACTAGAGCTGGACCGATCCGATATACAGTATCGGTCCGATCCTGACCTACATTACTGGATCGGATATCGGGGAGAAATAAAAAGTGTAACCCGATCCATTAAATATCACAAAAGCACCTCACAAACGACCTAACCCAGGTCGTGACCTCAGCACGTCGGAGCGGCGTGCGTCACGTGATAGAGCGGCTGCGGTGTGCGACACCTGTCGGCGGTCTGGAGTTACTGCACACTGAAAGCATTTGGAGCCAAACGGGCATTTCGTCTCCGAGCGAGCTGTCCCAGAGACGTAAAGCAAGTGTGAGTTCATCTGTGAGTGTTTGTAAAGCATTCCCACGTCGAGCTTCACAGCCGACACATGGAGCTCGCTGTCATCGCCGAGTCTGACCCACAGTGGACAGACTCGAGTTTCACTTTGAAACACACAGTGCTGCAGGCTAAACAGCTCCGTGGTTCGAAAAAAACTATGAAAAACACTTTTTCATACTTGTGTTAAGTTTTGTACAGAAATGACACAAACTTCAGTCTCAGGTTGAAGTGCCAGCTCACACTGATCCATCCTGGTAGAAGCTGAGCGTCGTGAGGAGCCTGTTAGCTCTGATCTGCTCTGCGTGTCTCTCTATGTTCAGCTTATAGAAACAGGATTTTGTGCTGATGTTGCACTTCTTTTTCAGAACCAAAGAGTTTTTGAAATCTGCATAAAACTGCATTTTAAATTACTTTTGGAAAATTACTTTAAATACTTAGAGTTCTGCTAAAAGTTTAAATAAAAAGATCAGCACAGCTGAACAGTGACATGTTTTGGATAAAAGTATAACAGAATAGTTTTAGTGTTTTGTTTTTAAAATTTGAGTATGAGCTTATACAAAATGCAGCAAGACATTAAAAAAAGCAATTTAATTAATTATAAAATAGACTACATATCGTATCGGACATAAAAAGTGGTATCGTGCCATCTCCAGTCAGTACTAACAACAACACGTGGATTCTGAGGGAATTATGAAAAAAAAGTTAATTCTAGTATTTTATTTCCTGGTTTTCATTTTATCACTTCACGATTAATACACATTTTACCTTAACATGGATGTGAAGCAGTGACGTTTTTAATTTATTTTTGTTTCATTTTTGTAAGTTTGGCTCCTGAGGAAACTTTTCTTTTAGGTCTTGAACTGCAAAAAGTCTCCTAGATGCAAAGACAATAACGAACAATCTGTAAGAGAAACGTGTAAATATAACAGATTTTATTTCTTACTATTTCTGCATCATCTCCAGTTGAATATTACATGACGCTATGTCTGTAACAGAGGTTTCAGTTTACTGGACACCAGTGTGTGTCATGTGTGTGATGTGTGTATCTGTAGAATCAGCCGCTTCACGTCCTGCAGGATCAGCAATGATGGAGGTGAAACCTGCTCTGCTTCATTCTTCCAGCAGCTGTGGCGACTCTTAAAGAAATAATGTGCAGCTTGGTTAACAACACACTGTAAATATTCTCTGTACAATGAGTGAAAAATACAAAACTATGTTATTCTTGTATATGCTGTTTTAACATAAATGAATTTTCCCCGTTTTCCTGCTTTTATTGATTTTTTTTCTCCATATTTTTTTTTAACCATGTATGAATTTTGTCATTTGCATTTAAGAAAACTTCCATAAAAAATATATCAGCACATTTTATGTTTTTTTAAAATGGATTTTTCGTTACTTTTACAGCCTCACAGACGTCAGGGATCATCTGTAAACAGATGTGCTTACTGATGCAGGCACATGGAGAGAGAGAGTGTGTTAATAAAATCTCATCTTCACCACAATGACGAGCAGAAGGCCAAACAGCATCACGTGATCGTAACAGCTGTAAAATAAATAATAACCCAAATACACAAAGACACAAGAAACAAGGGTGGAAACGTTCATGGTGAGGCATTCAGGGACCAGCGGTAACGTCAGGATGCTTACGTCCATCGCCAAGCTTTTATTCTGTGAGCTGAAGCTGTGCACATGGGGTTTATCTGGTAGGCAGGTCTTTAATATTCATCCTAACAGGCTGAATTATCATCAGTGACCTTATTGAGTCTGTTTCCAAAGAGCTGGGCTGTTATCAGTGTCAGTGAACAGTTACAGGGCCGAGTGTGCATCTGTGATATGAACTGGCCACAAACAGTTAACTGCTGCTTGTTCGGCCACGTTTAAAGACCCCCCAAACCTGCACACAACAATATAACCCACAAGCATAATACGTGTTATCACCAAATAGTACTCGTGTACACTCAGATTTAAAGTACTTCAGATTTGTTGTGTTTAGTATTTTTCACAGGTTTTCATTTTATATTGTTTTGGGTTCAGTTACTTCGGTTATGCAGATTCCCACACGGGACTCAAATGAAATGTTTGCAAGCAGCAAAAACACAAAATCATTGTGTTTTTATGACCTCTTGTGTTATGGTTTATGATTTCAGGTTCATGTTGGTAATCCTGAGTTCATTCTATGTTAGCTTTTGTACATTTAGGGTCCGCTTGTGTCTTTGCCCTCTGTGTATATGTGTTTAGGTGTGTTAGTCCCTGTGCCCATGTTCCCCTCCTTGTGTGTGTCATTCCATGTTTCCCCATCTATTATGTTTATCTCCCTAGACCTCGTTTTTCCAAGTGTCCTGTCCTCCCAGTCCCCGTGTCACGTTATGATGTTTTGTCTCCCTTCGTGTCATGTCTTTCTCCCCTCGCTCCCTCTCATCTGCCTTTCCTCCACTAACAGTCTACCAGTCCTGTCTGGTATTTCACGTACAGCAGATCTGTACAGGAAGTACAACACTGTCATATCAGACACTGTTCAGCACGTGTTTTCATAACCAGTCAGGAGGGCAGGAAGCAGCGGCTGCTCGTCTGACCAGAACAGTCAGTTATTCTCCTCACAGGAACTGCTGCGAGCTCGAACAGGCGGCCGCCATTGTTTTTATTCGTTACATGGACACAACTTTGGAAATGGATTTAAGCTATTTTCATTCTTCAGATTTTCTCATCCTGATGTTCAGAATATTCAATTCAATTGAGTTTTATTTATACAGCGCCAAATCACAACAACAAGAAGAGCCTTTGAGGATTGAACAGATGAAACAGCAGTGAGCACTTAAACGTCTCTCTGGATTATTAGTTTGGTGATGTTACTACAACCAGACCAGGATCAAAGCTGTCCTGAAGGCTGACACGTGACTCTAATGTGAAGTGTTTCCATTACTGCTGGGCACTCTAATGTGTGAACCTGAGAGGGACCTAATAAAGTGGCGTCACTGTAACACCTGTGCAGTGTTTCACAGGTAAGTCCCAGCACGCCCCGTGGCTCTGTGGGTCAAACAGCCGTGGTCACCTGGAGGCTACATAGTGTCCGCTCCTGCACCTTCATACGGCAGCTCTGTGGAGAACAGTACGCTACGTTTGATTGGTCCAGCCCAACGTCTGACATCACTTCCTTAAAAAAGCCATACTGGAGGCAGGCGCTAGCAAAAGGTCTGCTCTCGTCAGCAGCGAGTTTTACTTTGAAAACTTGAGATTTAATCTGATCAGCATTTAATCTCAGCTTCTCAAAGTACTTGGAAGTTGGAAGCAGCCACCTGTTGGATCGATGGATGTGAATAATATGAAAACTGCTGTGTTACACCTGTGTGTGCTTGTCGTCTTCTTTCAGTTTGTCTCTGCAGGTGAGTTTTATCTGTCATATCAAACAGTGTTTCCTCCAAGGAAGACAAGAGTTTCTATTTAGTGTGTGAGCGTGAGGCCTGCTTCAGCATTATCACTGTAGGAGCTCATCACAGGGACAAAGAACTTTAACGTCGTGTTATCTTCTGTAGTTTGAGGACGTAAACAAAGCTTTCTGTACAACAAATGTTAAAAAGCTGCATGCAGAGGCTCACGGTGCCTCGTGATGACAGGATTGATTCGTTTGTTCTGTGGAATGTAAAAGAACTAGTTAAACA
>VVHJ01063487.1:0-12342 GCA_015107715.1 Tylochromis polylepis | reverse complement strand
CACTAATTTGCAAGTAAATGTTAGGATTTTCATTGGGAATGACCAGGATGGACAGGATTAGAAATGAGTCCATCAGAGGGACAAAGTTAGAGAGGTGAGGCTGAGAGCGTTTGGACATGTGCAGAGGAGGGATAGTGGATATACCGGACAAAGGATGTTGAAAATGGAGCTGCCAGGCAAGTGGAAAAGAAGAAGACCACAGAATATTAATGGATGTACTGAAGGAGGACATTCAGAGGGTTGGTGTGACAAAGAGACGGGGTGAAATGGAGGCAGATGATTTGTTGTGGCGACCCCTAAACGGAGCAGCCAAAAGAAAAAGAAGAAGCAGTTACACAGTTTATGAATGCAAATTGCTGACCATACTAGCTAGTGTTAACTGTATAACTTCGTATTCCACCTTCTCATCCAAATATGGTTATATGTACCTTTTACATAAAGTCTATAATTTCTAGATGCTAAGGTGCTTTCTGTTTTTTTCAACCTCATTCACCTTGGAGCTCCATCGTATACTCCTCTTAGCCTTCTCAATACTACTACATTGTACTACTGGGCACCCTGAAAACAATTTGTGAGCTATATCTGCATTGGCAGAGTGGTGTGTGTGTGTGTGTGTGAGTGTGTGTGAGTGTGTGTGTGTGTGTGTGTGTGTGTGTGAGAGTGTGTGTGTGTGTGTGTGTGTGTGTGTGTGTGTGTGTGTGTGTGTGTGTGGCATGAGCCCAGTTATGTTAATGATTAATTCCACTTACCATCTTTGTCAGCTCTTCTGAAAATCTGTGAACAGAAAGCAAGACAGTGATGTTAGTAAGAGTAATAGTGTCTGCAGTAATTTGCATGAGGTATAAACAGGAACACAGGACCATTTTAATTCTAAGCTGTTTGTGAGTCAATGTAACAAAGAATTTAAAGTCATTTAAAAAGTCTTTCAGACAGTGTTGTGTTGTAGTTTGCTTGTGTGGACACAACCATGTCTCATCTGTTTAACAAGCCACTGCATTTCTAAACAACAGTATTCAGTGGAGGCATTACACACAAAAGAGAACAGGGCCCAGTACTGAACCCTGGGGAACGCACTGGAATTATCCTGAAAATGATTGAAACTGCTTTAAATGAATATCACGGTCAAGGTCACTGTGAACTCAGAAAACTAATTTCTGGTCAATAATTCATAGAACAATGATGATGAAGTTCCATAAAAATGTGTTTTTAAGTGATAAAAATTTTATGAAAAAAATAAAGAAATCATTATTTTCATTGTAACAAAATTTTGAACAAAAACTGTTTTCTGGCCAGTCTTCCATGCCATAACCTACATGCAAAAGATGAGACTGGGACCATGATTTCTATTTGTTCAGCTAGTGAACAGATAACATTACACGAGTCTGGAAAAACTGAATGAAAACTAAAACTCCACTGAATAGTGCAAGCATACGACCAAAGGCGGTTATTCTAAAGTGCGTAAGAGAATGACTAATTCTCTCTCTGCAGCAGACCAGAATCCAGATGGTGAATAACTGGTAATAGAAATAATCAGTCTACCATTCAGTGTTTTGACTTTTACTTCCAACGCAGCCATTATAAGAGAGCTCTGCAGTCCATACACTGAATCCACACAAAGACTGACTCTGGCACACAAACACACTTTGAAATAAAAAGTGTCTAAAACCAGATAAGGTGCAGTGGTGTGCGATAAGAGTTTGTTAAGAGCCACAGAAGTGAAAAGTTTATTAGTGCGTAAGAAGATGAAAACACAAAACAAAGTCACTGATCTGTAGCTGATTGATGATTACTTGCTGTGTGTTTGTGCATCACAGTGAGCTAATTTATAGCTTGAGTGAAAGCTCCTTTCCCTATGTCAGGACTGGTACTCTCATCAGAGTTTCAGAGTGATCCTACTGAGGAGTGCCAGAAAACAGCACAGCGACGAGTTGGAAAACACAGAGAGAGACGCGGTGCGGGAGATGCAAACAATGAAATAAGGAAGGCAAGACAGAAAAGAAGAAGATAGAGATGCAAAGAGGTACAGTGTATTATTAATACTGACTGTGAGGAACATAACCAGTTTTTTATGGCACGTTTTGTTAAAAACTATAACTACTGAAACATATGGAAGGAAGAGAAGCTGATTCTGTAGAAGGAAAGTGCTTTTACTGGGGGAATAGGGACTAATTTTCAAAGGTATCCACAGTGGCTGAGGGAGACAAGAAAAGATAGATGTTATGGACCTGCAGGAGTAGCTATTGAATGCATGATTCATTGTTTGTTTTTTTTAATCCTCTTTTTAAAAATCTTATTCTAGCCCAAAGCTCCCCTGTCTACCCACTAACTAAAACAAAATGATTAGCCTTCTTTTGAATGGCTGCCCCTTACAAATAAAAGATTGGTGGACACTCTGTGCTCACAGCAAGATTTAGGTCCCTCAGATGAGCAAATTAGGGATGGAAGCTCTCACTGATATCACATGGACCTAGGAGTAGAAGAAACTGAGTTTTCAGGGAGATTTGAAGCCTGGCTTTTGGATTACAGTGATTAGTTGCCCATAATCTGACCTCATGATTTGAAATTTTGGCCATGTTTAATCTTAACATACATATGTGGATGGGATTTGAATGTCTGAAGTAGACATATTTCTTTTAATCACATTTGAGAACAGAAATATTTATAAATGGTCTTTTGCAAAAACCTTTGCAACTGCCAGGAAAGTTCTAGCCTTACTTCATACTTTCCTCATTAACGGTTAGTGTAAATGTCAAAAGAAAAATTTCACTGTTTAAATCGGAATGTATTCAAATGGATGAGCAACCATTTTGATTTCTTCATGGTCTGGCTATTTTTGAAGCAAAAAAAAAAAAGACAGCCGTTCTGTTTCCCGGTGCTATAATGTGAGGATTTTATGCTTTCCCTTATCATACCCAGCATATTTTCTTACATTAGTCAGAAATATATAAATATTAAATCAATCCATTAAATAATTTGCGGAACAAATAATGAATTCATAGTTAGTTGCAGCCTTAAGTTCAAAGTAATATAAATAGTGTGGTCAATAATCATGAGTGCAATTCGAAAACTTGAAGAAACGTCACACTTTTTAGTGCATAAACTGATAGTCCTGCACTTACAAGCATGAGGCATGTTAAACTCTAAATAAGTGGTGCATTCACACAGCAACTGCAGCCATCTCAACAGGCTAAAGGGAAAATCATTAACTGCTGAGACGAGTGGCGTTCCAAATGACAAGCTGCTCTGCATTGTTCTGCTTTCCGGCTGCACCCTGGGGTGCACTCAACTCCACAGAAAAGAGCCAACTCTGGAGCTACTGGAAACAAACAAGCTTGGAGAGGAGGCAAAGTGTTGCGATGAAGAGGCGGTGTGTGCTTGCGTGTGTCTGTGTTTTTGTAAAGAGTCGTAACAGAAACACAGAGTGAGAAGAATACGAGCGACAGCAGAAGAGGGAAGATCCGGCAAAATAGAAAAAGAAGACAGAGGCAGAGGAGTGTTGCATCCATCTCTAACCTTATTAAGAATGTATGTTTCTGGGCAGAGGGGAGAGCAAGAAGGATATGGAGGAAATTAGGTGAGGAGAGAAGGGAAGGAAAAGGAAGAGACAAAGGAAGAAAGGAATTTAATGAATAGCGAGAAAGGTACAGTGGGGTTAAGATGCAGGCGAAGACTCGAACAGTAAAGGAAAAACAAGCAGGCTGAGGATCTAATGAGGGAAGTGCTGCCTGCAGGCACATGGGCACGTGCAAACCTCTTTGGTCTCGACTTGTTCACAACAATAATAATGCTGGGGTCAATAATATTGGAAAATGAAAAAACGATTAACATTTCAAAGTTCAAGATGTTGCAGAGGGCTCAAGAGAAAATGCCAGAATGAGTTCACAGCTGATGTCAGGAAGTCAGCCACTCTGAGAGAGTATAGCAGATTTCTAACAGGGAGTGGGTGGGTGGGGGGGGGACCACAAAAAGGAAGCAATCCAACAGTACCTTTAATAAGAAAATGAAATATGAGCACATAAATGCATATACAATGAAAACGAACCTCTCCTCAAATATAGATATGACTGCAGCAGTTTTTTGTTTGTTTGTTTGTTTGCTTGTTCACTTACAAATACTTTCACTGTAACATCTGTCTTAGTGGACAGTTGCTTGGCTCAAAGAAGCAGCAAATTAGGCTACACCCTCACAACATCCTTTACACACAAACACAGACAGAATGAGTTTACTAGGGTACTAGGATACATTAGTGCACTGGTCTTGATCATAATTAGTTTTCCATGGACCCCCCTTTACCACCCTATCAGATTATTTAGGTCTGGGTCAGGATTTTGCAGAAGCTGAACTACTTTCTCTTTTGTTTTTTACCCTAATAAAGTAGCATCAGCAGATCTCCTGGGGAAACATTTAGAGAGGCCAAGATGAAAAGTAACCCAATAGTATTGATGAGTTGACCCAAATCAGCACTGCGCTAAGTGCCACTTTTAATGCAGGAAGGCTGCTCAGTTATCAGCTGTCTGATAACAGAAAGACATTACATCGGGAGTGAGAATACTGAGCAGTGGCTGTAAGGAATGGATCAATAACAATATAGTAGTAAGACCTTCTCATGAATAATTAAATAGCAGTCATAAAATTGGTGTGAGCGTAGCTACTGCACGTTGAACTGACAGTAAAGCCAGAAAGTAATGCTGCCTCTCGAATATAAATGCATGACTTTTATTGGTAAGATAAAGAGGTGAGCAAAGACACTTAAGAGAATATTGCTTAATAAGAGGCAATAAAAGTACAGTGAATTTTGGATGGGTCATTCAGGAAAGATATGGAAACTCAGCTCAGCGCGTTGAGGCTCTAATTTGTTCCCGGGCTTCCACATTCATCACCAAAGTGTCAAAGCTTCCGCCTACTCTACCAAGCCACGAGTATCTGCGCGTAAGTGCGCACTGCACCGGTCCGTACGCGCTGTTCACTGGATGTCTTCATCCCGAGCACCCACCCGCCCTGCACCTGCCAACCCGGTGCCTTTCCATACTCACATCCAAAATAACGGAGATGCCTCTCCGCGGTTCCGGAGCGAAGAACTGCTCCTGAGCCACGGCCACCTCCTCCTTACTGGAGGCGTACTCCCGGCTGGAGATGTTCTTGTTGTCGCTCATTTTGGTGACGATCCAGCGGACGAGCCCGTCGATTCCACCGGGCTGGGCGCCGCTGTTTCCGGACTGCGCTGCCGTTGCGGACTCGCTGTCCTGACCGGCTACGGGTTTCGGCTGCTCGCGGCTTTCTTGGGCTCGAAGTTTGGCTTGTTCTTTGTTCAGCAGTTTGTGGACTCCGTCCCTACAGTAGCGCGCTGCCTGCTCACACATCCTTTTGCTGCGGAGCGCTCATGCTGCGCTCTATGGGGGAGAGAGAACCCCCACCCCCACCCCAGCTCCCCTCTTACATCACAGCACCCACCCCAAATCACACCCACCCACCCCACAGAGCCCTATCTACCCGTACGTGCTTGTAGGCACTGATATTTTACAGGTTTGGAGATTTAAGTGAGTTTATTGCACTTTTTATTTTAGTGTTATTATCAACGCTTTCATATTTCTGAGTGGTAAAATATCTCGCCTTCAGCGTTAATACTTTTCTTATTACTGTGTAAAAACACAGGACTATTTTTTCTTGGTGTTGTAAAATCGTAAAGTTGCAGATCACTTTAAACTATCTGAATCTGACTGGAAACCGTGGCACGGTTTATTCCTTCCACAGTGACAACAGGAGGTGTGGGCCTCCAGTCATGTGTGGCAAAGGGTGGATCAGAGGATTTTCCTCATGGAGTAAAAAGGAGTCATTAGAGGATCATGTGCGATGTGAGAGCTCTAACCTTTGGTAATGAGCGACTCCCCCAGCTTTGCCCTTTCCGCTGTACCGCTAGTCTTTCCCGCAATGTGCCATGTGTTTAACAGCACGCAGGGCAGTCTGGATGAATTCACTCACGATGCAAAGTTAACAAACAGGTTATCGTGATTACCACAATGAAGTACAGTCAGGTGCGTTATACATCTTGCCCCATCGCTGGAGCATAAGAAAGGGTCAATCACTTGACACGATTGCCCACATGTGGTAAAAAATGTGCAGTGACGTGCCTGGGCAAGTTTAATACGCAGGATGTATTGAGTTAATTATTAAATATTTACCAACAGATTTGTGACAGCTAATTATTTAAATCACACAAATACACAACAGATTCTGGCTTGAACATTTTGGCAATTAAATGGGTAACAGGCTACAGAAAAATAACAAAACATGCAACTGAAGCATAAGAACATCCAGCAGTGAAGGCCTAATTTCTTAAGTGCACTCATGTTCACATCTATAGTCTATCTCTCTGCATGTGCACAAGTCTCTAAGATAACTTAAGACCCTTCAGATAATAGACCCATGAGTAGGGCCTCCTGTGGCCCTCAGAGTGCCGACTGGAGATGGTCAAGCTGCCTAACCATGGTCCTGGAGGAACCTCAAATGACACCAGGATCTTTTGGGTCTCTTTGGATTGAATGTCGCCCCCTCCTTTGACAGTAAAATGGGGGTTGTCAACCTAGACATGAGCAGGGTTCAAGTTACGTCAAATCTGAGTAAGAGACATGTTTAAATGAACCACATAAGTTGAATTGAAACATTTTATAGATGCTGAAGATGTGAAAGCTGCATATAAGACAAGCACGAGTACAATTTGTCTAAACATAAGCCAGGTTGCACCACTCTGCACACTGCAATCTGTTCCAGGCTAAATTTAAATCATCTTGCTTCGTGTTGGCTGGCAATGAACCCAGTGTAAATATTTAAAGGAAATAAGCCTTAGTAAAGCATCCCTATTTTGAATAAGTTTATTGGCTGCCTGCATGGTGTTTGCTTTAGAATGTTGTAATCATCTTCAACTATGTTGATAAGACATTTTTAACTTTCACTCTTTGTTCTGATTGACTTATAGTGCCTACTTTTGTAAATTCTACTTGCTCTTTACCACAAGAGAGAAAGTGGTGGTCTGCAGGAACACATTCTTGAAGGGAATAATGACGTTCCCACCAGCTTTGATGCTGAACGGGCCTTGAGGTTGGGGGGAGACAGAACCCATGTAGGGGAAAGATGTGTTCACCACCAATTACTGAAGACAGGCTTAGCTGGCCTCTCATTTCCCCCAGCTGATAAGGCTCGAAACGGACCTCCATGCTGGCCTTTGAGCCCAAAGGGAAACCTGGTAGTGTGCTGACATTCTTGTCCACAATAAAGGCCGGACAGTCAGTCTGGAGGACAGAGATAACACAAGGTGTTTGCATGAGAGCAAGTAAATCAGTGCGATTATTTTAAAACTTTTTTGTTGACGAATTACAGAGAGCAAATAACAAGAAGACATCAAGGAAGCCTCAGTGATGAATGCTGACATTGACCACATGTAAAGTACTGTTGATAGAATAAATGTACAGAAAGGAAGGAAAGGGCTATTGTTTTTCCACTTTTTACCTCGCAGCAGTACTCAGTTTTGAAGCGGGAGTAGTTGTTAAACATTACAGTGACAGAGTGGCTGCAGCCCAACAAAGTATTGAAGTCCACAGATTTCTCTGGTGGTGGGGGCAGAGCACTGAGAAGCAGGTCGTAGTGGAAGTGTCCCAGCTCACTGCTGAACAAAGTTAGACGTGCGGTAAACTCGCCTGGATGCAGAGGCATGTAATCAACAGTCAAAACAACCTGTGAAAAAAAGACATACACACACACACTATGCCAGTAAGAGTCTGTCTGTGGGTACACAGTTTTTTTTTAGTGTGATGGCAGATGTACTCATTATCTACCTTGGACTGTCCTGGCACACTGTGCTGAGGTTGGACAATGATGTCACGACATTTACACTCAGTAGTGAGGCAGGCTGTCTGGGTCAGAGGGTTCTCTGCTTGAATAGTGGCCGAAGCCACCTGACGAACAGGTGTCCCCAGCTTGATGGTGGACAGGACTCCTGGAGATGTGGCTTTGAAGATAACGAGGTAGAACAAATACTCACCTGTCTCATCATTAATGAATGTCACCTGAGGATGAAGATAAAAGGATGATGTGAGAACAAGGCTAAAAAAAAGAAATAGTTGTCCAAGTCTGGAAATGTGTATGCTTGAGTGAACCTTGGTGTTATACTGTCCCCTCTGTGTATGTAAAAAAAGACATCTCGTAGTCCCTCTTAGCATGGGCAGGGACATCAATGAACTTGATTCCCTTGTGGGACACTGTCACATCTGGCTTGTCAGGCTTAGCTGTCTGTAGATGCACAAGGAACCTGAGAACACAGATGAGAACACTCATGACTCTGTTATACATCTGTTGCATAATTTGCCAGGAACTATGCATTTCCATACTAGCACAACAGAAAAAGCTGTGCTCAACTGGGATCATTTCCTACACTTTACTTTTTGCTAGAAAATTTCAAAATGGGAAAATTCTCTTCACTTAGCTGCACTGACTTATTTAACATTTTTGTTAAAGCACATGGGTTCAATTTAGAAATAAAAGCAACTGTAAAATGCATGATTTTATTTCATATCCTCGATTAGTATTAAGTCCGGATATGAAAATATTCGGTCACTACAATCTGCAGCTCCTCTCCTCTTTAATATGTTTTCATCTCAGTTTCGACAACACAGTTAAAACTAGTTGTTGATTTAGCTGCTAAGGAGATAGATATCACTTACAAGCATTTAAGTGTATATAGTTCCTGACTATGTGTTTACCTCTGTTGCCTATAAAGTCAGTTGTGCACAGGGAGCAACAGTGTGTGGTGAGTTTTAGCAGGTAGCTCGCGCACAATAGTGTCCTCTGCCTCAGGAGGATCAGCAGTTCCCTGCAAGGTGTACAGCACACCTGTTCCATGAGGAAAGGCAAAAAAGGCAGATCCCTGAAGCAAGAGAAAAGATAAATAGAGATTAAGTAAACTGTTATATAGTTACACAGATTACATAGTTACATAGTTTTATTATATGTAACCTTTTCAATATTAAAATATATTACATATACCCAGCTTTTCAAATAAATGATAGATTGTGTTTAGATGTTGGCTCTTCTACCCGGTGTTTGTTTCCAGGCGCAGTCATGGTCATAGGTTATTGTGAATGCAGTTTTCTGGTGCGGCTCGAAGGTCACAAAGAGTGGAGAACTCCAATGCTTGCCCTCAATGACAGGTTTGATGGTGCAACACTGGATTGTGGGGTTGAGGACAGACAGGATCTGAGTGTGAGACCCACGAACTGGGCACACAAAGCTCACCACCTGGACACAGAGACAAGGTGATAACAATTACTTGATCGATATTACAAAGGTGCTTACATTACAAGGAGTACCTGATATGTGAAGATCATACTTTCAAGGTCATTATATCATCTTGCTACATTGGATGTTGTCAGAGAGAGAAATCTGATCAAATGTAGGATTTTTATCTCAAACACAGAAATTAATCTTTGCATTTATGATAAAATTAGATTATCTTTAACTCATTCTCAAGATAACATAACATGAGAAATTTCCTAAGGCGTTTTCTCAGAAGTACTCAGCTAATTGAAACTGACTAATAGTTTTTACAAATCCTTAAATCTGTCAGCAGCTGCTGCCTGTTCCAAATGAGCCGAATCAATGCCTGTCATTGCCTGATGCTGGCCTCTAACCATGCCTTCAATGAGGAGTTACACTGCTGACAAGGCACCTTTTAGATTTTATTCCCACTGGAAAAGCCTCAAAATCAATACACAGATAACTAATCTTTTAGCTTTGTTGAGTGTAAAAAGCTTTCAGCCACATTGTTGTATCTGTGATGCATTCAAAATAAAATGATCATCAACTCAAAACAGCAAATATGCTATTGTTTTCATTATATTACTCAACACTGTCCTTCTCCCTTTGGCACAAATGCAGTGCAGAATGGTGAAAAAAAAGAGTCAAACCTCTTTGCTAGTGGAGGCCGCGATGCAGGAGCCAGTGACAGTGAGGGTGATGGGCGAAGAAAAACGCTCCACAAGGCAAGTAAGATTTTCATATTTTGTGTCTTTACTCAGCTCCACTGGGGTAAAAGTCATTTGAAAGGGAACCTCCATTCCTGGATAGATATGTCCATTAGCTGGCATGATGGATAACTCTGCAGGAAAATCCTCTGTTTTCCACTTAAACCTGTTAAGAAAAAAAGCAAATAGGCAGAAATAAATGTAGCTACAATATGTGAAGCATTCCGATCACTGCAGTGACACAATATTGATGTTTCTGAGTGAAGATGTGTTTGTCAGTGCTGTCTAATCTTACAGGGCACCAATGTCACCAGTATTCATCATAACAAACTTCTTCCTGATCTGGCAGCGTTGGACTACAGAGCCAAAGGACAGGTAGCTCTCTTCCAGCTGGATATTGACATCCTGGTAGTTTTACATGAAATAAATTAATACTGTATGATATACAGAGCTAACATTAATCATTCTTGCTTATATCTTATAATATAGCATGGCATACAGTATTATTTATTTTAGTAAACAACTACTTTATTATAGTGGTACTGTCAATATTCAAAATTCATTAGAACTTTTCTCTTTTTGTTTTAAAGGAAGTCTATGAAACTTTGTGAAACTTCGTGAAAACACACTACTGATTAGACTTTCGAGTACATAATTACAGTATCTGCATTTAACAGGCTACTTGGCAGGAACCTTGGATGGTCAGCAGGGGGTGCACAAGTCCTACAAACTTCGCCTGCAGCTCAGCAGTGAAAGGAGGAATGCGCTGATGAGGCGAGAAATGGATCTGAACAGTACATGAACCCCCGCTAGACTTCAGCTGCACCTCACCTGCTGGACTGAAAAATAGATCCTGGAAGACAGGGTGACATTAAGTTTTGCTTAAGTGGCCCGCTGTTTATGTGTGTGTTGTCTGTTTGCATACCTTTTGATCAACTGGTTTATCTGTGCTGAGCATCAGGGTGCAAGAAAGGTCTACACTGTTGCGGTTTACTGGAACCACCTGTTTTTTCACCTTCTGACCCGTTTTCAGAGGACCCAGTTTCACCTTCTTTTGCCCTGGATCCTCAACTTCCAGCTAGGACATAAAGATAGGATATGACATCAAATACATATAGATTGGTGTATTTTAAAATCAAATTATGAAGTCAAATTGATAGGCTCTGTATATGTATATGTAACTGTATATGTTTCAGGTTACACTTTTCAAAACTGTAGCACAAATAGATTTATATGAATGAAAAATGAGGAGGCCCCGGGGCAGACCCAGGACACGCTGGAGAGATTATATCTTTCGGCTGGCCTGGGAACGCCTCGGTGTTCCCCGCGGACAAGCTGAAGGAGGTGGCTGGGGAGAGGGAGGCCTGGGCTTCTCTGCTGGCGCGACCCAGCCCCGGATAAGCGGAAGATGATTGATGGATGGATGGATGGATGAAAAATGTATGTTTACAATATTAGCCCCAAAACTTCCATCTTAATCCACTTTACTAGGTGGTGCGTATCCAACCCATGTTACTTACTTACTATTTAAATGGGCTAAGATGAACAAAAACCAGCACTCATGTAGTCTTTTGCACCTTCATCTCACCTTCATCACCTTAAACTGCTGTGTTTTGTGACACAGCTGTTTAAGGTGAAGGTGAGTGTTTCATGATACTGACGAGGATAAAATGTGACTGGAATCTCCATTACACCACCAGACGACAAAACATCTGGCTGGAAGTTCATCTGCAGGACATCAGTGTTCTTGAACTGGCACTGGAGGCTGAGGAGTGGGAAGACCAGAAAGTCGGTTTTAGACTGCCAAAATTTTTGAGCTTGTGTATTTTGAATGCAGCAAAAACTGACACCGTTAGTTACAACCAGAGGTGTGGACTCGAGTCACATGACTTGGACTCGAGTCATTAATTTTATGACTTTAGACTTGACTTGAAAAATTGTTCTAAGACTTGTGACTTGACTTGCACTTGAACCTGGTTACTTGAAAAGACTTGATATTTTACCCCAAATCTAAAATTTAACACACATATTATATTAAAAAAAAGTGAGCACCATTAATTCAGTTCATTCGTTCCTTCTTACCACACTGTATGTGTGTGTGCATGAGCTGCAGCACAGCCAATCAAATTAACCAGATTTTTAAAAACAAACACACAAACAAAAAAAAACGCTCAAGCCAAAAATTTTTATTGAATGTTTATTCTGTGAATTTATAGTTTAAAGAAAGACTATTCTTGCTGCTAAGTTTAATTGAGCTGTATATTATAGAGGTGCAATTTCAAAATTTGTGTATATTTTGTAAGTTCACTTGTTTCATCAGGTGTTGAGA
>VVHJ01063486.1:7377-23179 GCA_015107715.1 Tylochromis polylepis | reverse complement strand
TCTTAGGTTAGTGTATTCAGTTTTGCCTTCCTCTGTCTTGTCTTGTTAATTAGGTTCAGCTGTGTCTCCCTCCTGTGTGCAGTTCCCTTGTTACCCTCTGTGTGTGTATATAGTGAGTGTTCTCTTGTGTTCGTTGCTGGTCCGTCTGCTTATCATCCTGCTTATCTTCCTGTGTTCCTCCTCGTGTGTTAATATTCAGGTTTGCTTGATTAGATTTTCCCAGTTTAGGTTTTCCTTGGTTCTGTCCATGCCATCTCCACTTCTGTTGGTGTTCTCACGTTTGGTAATAAAGCTCACTTGCATCACAGCAAGTGCCTGCATTTGGGTCCTTTTCTCCATTTCACACGACTGCCGGCACAGCCGTGACACAAACAATGATTCTGATGGTGGTTTGGAAGAATCTTCATTTACTGTACTTCCAGATGTGCCAACAATACCAGGATGTTGTTGGTACATGGAGGTTTACAGCAGAAATAGTCATCAAAAGCTCACTTTAGAATAAACATTTTGATGTACTGAGTGTTAAAATGGTGCTGATGTTACATAATTAAAGGTGCCCCCAAGAGGCTGTCTGAAAACAAAGATATTTTTTTCATTATTTCTGATCAAAGTGTAATGTCTAATCTTTAAAGTGGGATTTTTGCATTAAATCTACGCCATAGGCATGTTGTAATCACAAACCCCTCTGAAACTCTGCCATGCATCTAGGCAAATAATTACTGTTATTGGCCTGTTCAGTACTGTCGTTACCTTTTATGCATTCTGGCTATTTCTTCTTATGCAACTGGCAGAGAATTCATCAACTTGAAAAGAGTATCTCCTCCACCAAGTAGTGTTGTAGTAGTGAAACTGTAAAACAATGCAGGCACACCAGCAGAAGCCCAACATCAGCCACTTATGTGAGCTACGTCCTAGGCTCCACACACACTCACAGAGACCTTTCTTACTTCTTTGGCACATTGCTATATATCTTATTCATAGCACTGACTGTCTGTTGATGGAATAGTGGCAGGAATGCATTCATAATAACACAAAATGTTAGACAAACTCATAAAAACGTTGCTCAGTGCTCCTAGTGATAATGAACTTTACACTACATAACTCCCCATTGCTTTATTGCTTCACTAAGCAAGCACGCTAAGACACCCAAATGAAAATTTATGTCCAAGGCCAACAGGTGAACGCTGTGTCAGTCAGTCACACATTTGTAAGTGTTAATCTGTTGTATGCAAAATCTATAAGGATCCAATGCATGGAATGGAATTAGCATAATGGCTAGTGGCAAAAGACATTATGACCATGTGCAAAAAAGAATTGGCACAGCAGATAATGCAGTTTGGTTATGAGCATAAAAGGCTTTAGGCAATCAAGACAATAGGTTTCTTTTGAAGGCACAAAATGAAAAATGCAAACCATGCATCTCTACTTCTCTTCTCTCTTCACTCCCCTTCCTCTCTGCCGTAATCCTCTATTCTTCGTGTATTCATTTGGGTCATGGCTCAACACTTCACATATCTGTCTCATAAGAAGGTTTAAGGCAAAGGAAATGTCTGAGCCTTCTGGCTCAAGTCTGCCATTATTCAAAATGGGAGGGAAGGAAGCTAAAGGGAAAAGGAAGAATGGAGTCAAAGCAGCTGGGCCTTAGAGAAAAGACACACTGAAGAGGAGGGAAAAAAAAAACGAGTATGTCATTGGGTTCTCAAATACAGTCCATCAACCAAATCCAACAACTTTCATTCTGAAAGCATGAAGAGTCATCCAGAAAGATTTAGAGTTCACTGTCAGTTATGTCACTGACAAACTGGATAGGGAAAGACTGGAGAAGAGCAAAGACTGATGACGTTTGAATAATTAGTAGTTAAACAGCTTCTTATTGAACTAGAGGATAAGAAAATGGGTGGATGAGTAGAAAAGCTGGAGAATGACGCCGAATTTAAAGGGATGACCTGACAAATGAATAGAAAGACCATATATTTCATGAGAGAAGCTGAAGAATGGGGAAAAAAAATCCTCTCCAGCCTGACAATAACGTTCTTGGTTCTTAAGCTGGTTCAAATCCTGAGCTACATTTGGCACATATATTTAAGCAAAGTAGGAGAGTGCCCTATACAAAAATATTAAGTGCATAAAATGGATTGCAGAGTGGGGTGGTGGTGCTACTATTGACTGAATGATTAGGACCGTAGATGAAATGATGGAAAAGAGTGTGAGTGCTAATGATCACTGAAAAACTGCAACTTGGGGCAGCTAAATCTATCACGCTCTTCGAGCCTTCCCTTAATATCAGAGTCAAGTTTCCTCCCTCATGGCAGACGGTCTAACAGGAGGGGGTCCTCTTATCTTCACTGCCAGAAATTTGCTTGAAGGGATAATGTGTGAGATATTTTATCTAAATAAATCACTGTTGTGCTGATCTCTATCATCATCTGATTTAGCACAATAATAATTCAACCCATTCCCTTAATGCTCACATTTCCATTAAGTTTGAAATACACCATCAAGATGCCACATCGAGGCATTAAGCATCAAAGATCCGTCTCTCAGTTCTGTCTGGATTCTAATGCAGGTAAAGGACATTGTAATTTTTGCCTTCTAGGCCTATTAAAATAGTACAGTTAAGACCTGGTCAGGTTTGGACACACACAAAACAATATTAAAATACTTGGCTATGTTTGAGGATAATTACGTACCATTTCAATTGAGATAAGCACAGCAATTAATTAGGTAAGGTTAGTGCAGTTTTGTGAAATACTTTTTTGGTTAAAATGACTAGTTCATTTGGATTAGAGGCCTTTGTTTTTACAGTTATACTTATAAATCTGTAGTTAAGGTAATGAGCAATCAGCCCCCCAAAAAACAGATTAAAAATATGAAGAAACAGCAGCAGTGTGGGTTAAAGTCCGTTGCTTCTATCCACCACCACCCAAACCTCACTCTGTGTAGTCTCTGTTGCTGCATTAGCATCACCATACTTCATCTTTTTGTTGTTGCCTGGCACTTTGATGATGTTTACTTTCATTCAGCTGACATTTTGCTCAGACACTGCTTTGCTGCCTTGTTGATTTCCATTAGGTTACCGCACCTTTGTCTGTTTTGCAATGTTTCCTGGTTACAATTCTGTGTTAAAATCTTTCTCTCACCCTCCCTCTCTTGTCCACACTTTGCTAGGAAGAAGCTTGAGTGTGAAACTGATGAATAAATCAGCAGAGTCTCTGTACTTGCACAAGTGTATTGGCAGATTTTCATAAATTTGTGTTTTGAGATATTAGTTCAGTGAAAATATTGCATCATCTAAAGACACGCAAACACATATTGTCTTTTTAAGTCTGGACAACTACGTTTAGCGTCAGCGGCAACTGCATGGTCAGATAGCCACTTCCAATTATGATCAAAATGAAGACAATTTAAACATTGTTTCTATTTACATTTATTGCTAACAACAATTGCAAATGTCGCTAATAACAGTGGAAAGCAATAATTATGATCACTATTTCTGATTCAAAAGAATGCCATGAAAGTGAATATTTTCTGTGTATAGTGCAGTATATCATATTGTGATATGACACCACATCAAGTGAAATGTGACTACTATAAATATTTCTTAAATACTATCAGTACAAATTTAGTTACATTAGGATAAGCTAGAAGTTTAAATTTTATGTATTAAACATATACCTTTGTATCAACATATTTTATAATTAGCAGGGTTATGTGTTCGGTTATATGTTTATTGTTTGTGTAACTGTTAGTAGGATCACCCTGAAAGTTACAGACTAATTTGCAGGAAAAATTTGGCTACAGGTGAGAATTACTGGATCCTGATTGAGTAATTCTTTGATAGATTCTTTACCTTTTGTGATTTCATTTTAGTATCACATACAATAAAAAAAAAAAAAACTGTCTGATGTTTGTCCATTAATCTAATTCATTTAAACTGAATACAATTAAATTCAGTTTACTTCAAGTCAAATTGGTTCAGATGTTTTATACAGTGCCAATTCACAACCCCAATCATTTCAAGCTGCTTTATATTGAAAGGTAAATCCTTACAAAAGAGGTGATGATCAACTGAGTTCTTACTTCCCAACATGGTGAGAAAGAATAACTCTGTTTTAACAAGAAGCGACATCTGGCAGAACCAGACTCAGCCTTCTGCTGTGACTTAATGGAGAGTACGGGGGGAAGAGAAAGGAAATAAAATATTGCATAGAGAGCAAAAAAAAGGGCAAAGTAAACTCTGGAACAGTCCAGACAAAATTTAATGGCATGCAGTAGGCAACACTAGTGAAAATAGTGGAAAGTGGAGAAAGCATACTCAGACCACCATGGGAAGTCCCAACCAGCCTAAATCTGCAATTCAGTTTTATGTTATTGTTAACATTCAGCCATGCATTTCCTATATCTGCTAACCCTTAAAACCTGAAGGGAATCTCAGCTGACTATGAGCAAGAGGATGGACGGCAGTCCAGTTAATCAAAGAGGGCATAGTAGACACGTTTCAATTTTGATGTAGATTCTGCAGATGTTAATAAACTGTCAAAAAGAAAATCTTGATAGTTGAGCTTTGTGACTATTTGTTGTCACAAATTTCTTATAACAGGAACAGGTACATTGGTCAGACTCACCTCAATAAAGCAATGCTTTAATCTCTCAGTCTGCCTTTGTGCTGCAAAAAAACCAGCACAAACGTAGCACAATTGATTGACACCAATTTTGTTTGTTTTCGTTAATGTGGTTGGTTGCTGGTTGACCTTGGATGACCTCTAAAAACTTTTTTTAATATCTTTAAAACAAAATCAGCACAAACGAAAATTTTTGCAGCACAAACGTAGCACAAATGTTTGACATCAATTTTGTTTGATTTGAAGAAGGTGTGTGGGTGTGTGTGTGTGTGGGGGGGCAACTTCACTCACATCAAGTACTGTTAACAAGGAAGCATCTACATAGTTTTGGCTTCACACTATCAATCATTTTTCTTAAAATTTAAAATGGCAATTTAATGCCTGCTGAATATAGAGTTTTTTAATCTCCATCAAAATGGCCATTCATACTATTAGGTGTAACTTTCAAGTGGAAACAAGTCACTAAAAATATATTTACGCGGGGCGTAATGTTTAAAGGTCTTTCCCTGGTCTGACAGTTACATTTGCATACGCAACGCATATGCTGTGTGCTGTGACTTAAGAAAACTACAAGATATGACCATCCAGTGACCTTGAACTGGAACATGCAGTAACACATTGCTCACTGAGAGAAAGAGGAGAGTGGAAACAACTCTCTTGTGTCTACTCTGGATATTATAACTGAAGGGTTGGGCTTGTCAGTGACAGCTGGCCTCATGAGTGCCTGCAGAGAAATGCCAAGGCGGATCAACAACAGAGCAACGGAAAGAACAGGAAGGGTTTAATCTGAACAAGAACATTTTTTACATCTTTTATTTGAAGAGGCAGGCCGACTGGAAACACAAGGAATTCAGCTGAGAAAAGAAATATTACGTTACCAGGGAGGACAGTGGCGTTGGTATTCAATTAATAAGTAGTTAAGCAAATTGACATAGGAATTATTTATCATCATATATTTATCAGTAATTCATTGAATGTATTTACTCACTTATTTACACTTATTTTTAAACGAAAGAGCTTTAATCAGGTGTTTTTGGACATGTAAATACCCTCTGATTTTGACCCAGAGTGAAAGTTCATTTTGTCTTTCAGCCCCTGATATACCAATGTGATAAAGCTCATGATTTAAATGGCTAGTTTCCATCATCGTAATCATTTTATTAATCTCTCACACCCATCTTTATGCTGGTGTACCAAACCAAAGCAAGCATGCTTTCCTTTTCCAACCATTGCATTTTTTCCCCTTACTTGACATTTAACGAAGCACTATACATGTGTATCTTACCAGCAGTACTGGTAGTACTTTCACAGGCAGTTCCAGCATTGTTTAATATATCAGCTCTTTTTAGCAGTGCAATTCTGACTTCTTGATTGATACAACATTAAATAAATAGTACTACAAATCTGTCTTAATGCTCTAGCTTTCTTTTCCTTCAGTGAAGTGGAGCCGAAATGTTTAATTACTCCTTGCATAAACTAACCATTTTTAGGAAGTCAGTTTAACTTGACTACTGCTGAACTAAAGAAAAAAAAAACTATCTATCTAAAACACACGCACAAACATTTTCCAATATATAGTGTTTTTTTTTAAACTTTCTTCGGACCTGATAGCATAGTGAAAGCTGATATCTTGCTATGTAAGCATAACATAACAAAGAACAGATAAACATAAAGCATTTAGTTGCTAAAGAGGAAGATATTATTTTCAAGTCAAATTAAAGCTGAAATTGAGCTAAAAAAAAATACGATGAATTCTAACCTTGACATTTGAGAACTTCTGATCAATGTCAATGTTGCTGGACGCATAAACTCACAAGTACTGCTGTTTGTCTGTGACTGTAACGTTTAGTGCCCCAACACATTACAAACACACTGAGTGATTACCATAGTCTGCTTTACATTACAATATTGATCAAATTCTTGCATATGCAAAAATCATCTTATGCAATGCTAGCTCTAAGGCTCACACTCTATCTCAGTGATGTCTAGCTAATGACATCAGCTACCCTGTGATGCTCTTGCTTTCAGCAGCCATGAAGCAGACCCTGTCACTAAATACAGTGTGGTTTGGAGTACTCACACAAAGCCGTAGGTGAACACAGATTATTCTGTGTTTGATGCATTTAAAAAAAATTTTTTTTTTTGTCCTCACAGAAACAAAATCCCTGAAGAAGTAGTAGTATTAGAGCTGTTTTGGAGACATCTTTGGAAAATGTGTTATTCTTAAACTAAGGGTTGCATCAGGGTAAGGCCTCCTTTAGGGTATGAAGATGATGTTTTTATTAAGAAGTTATTCAATTACTCAGTAAATGAAATTCCTCATATGTCCAGGATGAGCTATGTTCACTGTGATATTTGCTATTTGGATGGCTCTAGGACATCTGTGTCATGGCTGCATACTAAGTATCCCAAGGGTCACAGGCCTGCATGTCTGGAAAAGGTTGCAGAGACTTCAAAAATTACTTTGCATCAACAAAAATTAAGAAAAATGGGAGTCAGAAATGGAAAGCAAAGATGATACAAGAGAGGGAGATGAAAGAAAAAAATGTTAAGAAAGGGGAGGATCTCTGAGGCAAATCAAGAAAAAGTTGGAGGAGATGAGTGTGAAAGCTGTGAGGAACCAGATGAATAATGCATGGCTTTCTTCAAGCTCTTTCTCACCAGCATTTTCTTCGTTCACTCTTTGTCTGTAATAAGTTTTACCCAACATAAATCTCTGCTTAGAGCAACTGTAATGGGTTTCGCTCATTCTACAACTCCGTCTTTCATCATCGTTCCATCTTTCTGTCATATTCACTACTCCTCACACTCTTCCTTTTTTCTGCTCACCCGACGTATGATTGATAATAGGAGTGAAAAGGAGAAAGAAAGAAATAATGAGCTTTACACAGCATACAATGTGTGTTCTGTTACCAGAAGATTATGATAAAGGTTAACAAAAAGGCGTCTTAATTGCAGGTCTGACTGAATGCAAACTTTGTACTTCTACAGGTTTTCCATTTAGGCAAATTGCTGTAAGTACTGGACATGGTTCTTGACATTGATACTGCAGTATAATATAAAGTAAAGAAAGGACAACTGAACGAGAGTTCTTAGGGATACTGGTTTAGTTTGGAAGAAGTTGACATATTCCCTGCATCCTACCAACTATTTTACTAGGATTTAAAAAAATAAATAAATCAGTAGTTTATAACTCCTTATTTCCTGTAAACCATGTTGCTTCCTGAAAAATATATTGCATATCCCTCCTAATACATATACACTCTGACCAACATAAAGACAATTAAAAATACAAAAAATAAAAGGTTTTGGAAGGAACAAAGAAAGTTGTTTTTTTTTTACTGATTTAATTACTATTTCTTATTTTGCATTCTGATCATCAGGAGGCTGATCATCTTGGAAAAGCTTGTGTGTGGGTCCTGATTTGAACTGTACTTTTGTGTTTGTGTCTGGTTGTGTGTGTTTGTGTGTGTCAGAACTGACCTTGGGCTAAGAGTACTGGGGTTGACTGAGGCAGCAGTGTCGCAAAGAGAAACACTCATCTGACAGACAGCGCTGAACCCCGTGGTTTTGTGTGTGTACATGCCTTTTTGCTAGTGTATGTACACTTATTTTGTGTGTTTGTGTGTTCTATTTCCCTGCAGGCTCTTGTACCTTGGAGCAGCCAAATATCTAAGAATAAACCCATGTGTCAAGACAAGGAACTGGCTAGTCTGCACCACAATGTGGCACACACATACACACACCTCTCATTAGTTCCAAGCTGTCTTTTTGTTTCTTACTATATTTTTCTTTTTCTTTGTGTATTTGTATGCCTATATCTTAGAAGCACTCATTTGGGTTTTAGAGCTCGGATAAGTGAGGGCATTTGTAAAATGTAAGGACATTTCAGGTTTCCTGGCACTCAGATGGACGTTTTAAATGAACAGTCAGTAATTCTTTGAGATTATTTAACTGAAACCCCCCTCAGGATATTTTACTCATAAATATACTCAGAATATTGTGTATTTATGTCAGTATCTTGATGCATTCTCATAAACTTAGAATTAATCTATTAAAAATACACAGGAGCAGGTCGTGGTTTCTGGAAGCAACCATGTTCCCCCCCACAATATTTGAATACAGTGGCCAGGAAAGACACTTCTCTTACTTCTGACTATTAGCATTTTACATATGTGGCAAGAGACCGGCCACATATAGAAAACACCAAAGACAGAGGAGAAGACAAATCATGGGGATTGAGTCTGCACTTTCAGACTCAAGATATAAAGATTCATACCCATGTTTTGTCTTTGGAGAAGGAATCCCCATTCATCAAAGAAATGAAAACATGAAGGAAAAAGACAACACCACTGGCATCTTATTAAAATGTCATTCTCTTCCTCCTCACCTCAAACCTCATCTCCTGAACTTAAATCGGGACTGCAACACATGAAAATTGTATTCCCGATATTGTCGCATTTACTTATTTTTAACAGATTAGACATACAACTCTCCCCTCCTCAGATAGCTGACAACCAGTCGGCTAAACAACAGCTTACTATAAGCTAACATTATCCCAGCTAATATTAGGCTCGAGTATCCTAAAAATCTCTCTGTTAAACAGTTTGACTACATTCTCACATCTTTTATTTATTTGTCATTTATTCACCGTTAGAGTCCAACAAAGGTACATCAACTTCCAAAACAATTTCAATCACAACAGCTAACACCAGCTAACAATAGCTAACAGAGGCAAAAACAGCGGTCTTACCGACAGAAAAGTTCAGCATATCCTCAACAATTCACCTGTCAACAGTCAGAAGTGAGCTTCTCTGACACACTGACCCCTATCCAGTCTTTAAGTGATGACGTATGAACCCTGCTTCCGGGTCCAAACTACTCTGCGTTTATTAAGGCTGTTGTGTTTTTAACATGTTTTAATGCTTTGTATCTTGTTCTATTTAATCTGAACAAGCCCCTAAAAAAAGTCAGTGGTCACTATCGGCCTCTCTCAGTTTTTATTACCACTATTCATTTTAAAGCTCAGTTTTTAAAACCTTACGATGTAACTACAGCCCAGCCCATGCAGCAGTATATTAATGACTAACCTCGTGTTGTGGATGGATTATCTCAGTTGTTCTCCTGACTGAAGTTTGGTCCATTTACAGCATCCTCCCATGCAATTATATTTGTCCCTAGCCATCAGGAACCCTCGTGTATGTTCATCCTCCAGCTTCACTGTGCTAATGTGTTTATATTATGCTGACCATAGCTGTGTAGCTAGCCATCACATAGCACATCATTATATACCAGCTAGCCCAACTTCAGTAACCCTACAAACATCACTACTGTTTAGTTTTCTGTCTTCATTTATGTCAGAAGTGATAGCAGAGCTGTACGTTTTAGTTTTTTCAGAAATCCCTCAGTCAGAACTTGGTATATTATGTTTAGGTGGAAACTAGCGAGCTAACCCCCTGCTAACTTCTAATGCTGTTAAACTATAAATTCTGTTTTGGTGGATGCCTGGATGTTAAACTTAATTGTTACACCTGGTAGAGCAGCCACACTGATCATTTTATTAAAGATGAAAGAACTTAGACAGTCTGTAACTCTCAGTGATGCCACAGTGTTCATTTGACTTTGGGACCTGAAGCAGCGTTTGGACTGGGAAACGGCTAATGATGTCAGACTTAAAGACCGGATAGGACTCCTTTTACAAAGTTTTACAGCCTAAGGGTAAAACTTTGTGAAGGCAGATATTTGTTTCCCATTTCTCACCCAGCATTGACAGTTGAGATAAACAGTGGCCTGACAGCCTTCCACAGATAGGGATAAACTCTGGGGCAGATGTGGATCCGGTCCAAACAGTAACAGAAACATACTGACCAGCTGCAGCAGTTACAGTCTAAATTTAATGTTTTTGATCTCTCTTGGCTGACTAAAACATGTTTGTCCTAAACTAGCTAGGATTACGCACTTGAATTTGGGAGGGATAAGTAAGCAGAACTCAGATTATTGCAATCTACAGACATCTAGCAGTGCAAATTTTACACACTGTGACTTTAAGGTCCATTTAAGGGTTACATGCTGTTCATATTTCATGCCTTCACAGTATGGTCAATAATTACCTCACAGTGTCTACCAAATTTTGATTTACAGAAAGAGCAGGTTTCAAAGAGTAGGGAGAGTGGGTTTTAATGTTTTACAGCCCTAATTTTTAGAAAAAAAACATTTATACCACACAGCATCATGTTCTGTTTAACCTAAGAAATGAAAAGAACCATAATGATTTGATTATATTAGATTGAAGGTAAACTATTAAAGATTCAAAAGCTTAAAATATTTTGGGTTTTGTGCATTTTTGGTCATTTTATGAGAAATCATCAAATTTATGCTAAACAAATGACATTTAGGGAACTTTTACTGCTATCAAATGTCAAAACCGGTCAAATCTGCCTCAGTACATAAAGGTCAGTACTTAAAGGTTAGAATAAAATGACCTGTGACAGATGGGATAGATGGCCAACTCCCTGAGACCCTAAGCTGTGGCGGTTAAGCGAAGAGTTAAATTGTCAGAAGATACAACTGGGTGTCCTCACAATGATAGAGGCACAACATGTGGAAAAACAGTGTCAATAAAAGTGATTGAAAGTGAAATTCAAAACCTGCTTTCTCCCCTCCGTACATCAACAATCTTTGCATGAAATAGGTATGAAATCTTCTAAATTTAACTGTAATGAAGATGTTGGGGAGCAGATTTCAGGGCTATTTGACAATCTGAGAATCAGTCCTGATTAAACTGACTCCATTAGCATAACTGTAATCGTGCATATAATTTAATATCAGTTTTATTTATGTTTATTGTCTATATTTTGAAATTATGCAAATATGTCAATTAACAATGCTCGCTCATTTTGTTGCTTGAAAATATAACGTGGGTGTTGTTACATTGCATCAAAAGATCTATGGGGTTTCAGGTAAGTTCCAGATAAAGATCATTTCCCAAAGACAACCTTGTGTTGCAGGGAATGCTATTTCTAAAAGAGCTCAGTTCAAAGATTCATCCAGAAGCTATTTAATCATTGTTCTGCCATGAGGAAAGAGTTTATGATTTTGAGAGCTGGATGTTTAAAGCGACGCAAACTGCAATTCACTCTGAACAGCCATCATGTCCTTCACTAACCTCTACTGTTAAAATAAATAATGGGGTAATTTGGTCTAGCTCATGTTTCATCCAATTAACCTCTGTGTGCATGATAACACATTTTATGGTGAACATGTGGGTCCTACAGACAAAAGGGGGATGATTTTCAATGAAATACAAGGAGAAAGAGTGCAAGTAGTAATAGCAAGTGTCATACAAAATAATGCTACTGCAATCTGACACCAAGGTCAGCTATGAGTATGGAAACTGTACTGAAAAGGCTTTTTCAATTCAATAAAATAAAAATGAGGTAGGGAAGTGACAAGTTGAGGAGGTGGGTGAGTGAAAATTAGAATGTTAGAATGAATAATTTTAACAATTGCTTGAGAAAGTGAAATGAAAGGACAGAATCACACAGGTACTGTAATTTCTTCTGCAGACGAGTCAGTGGATTGAGATGCAGTTGCTGCCAGGTGCAACAAATCAATAATACAGTCACGTACTGCAGAAACACAGGATTTGTGAATGGATGTACACATAAGTGCACACCCACTTGCTGAGCAGAGCAAAATGTGAATACCAGGGTGTGAATCATGATAGAATAGTGAATGAATTCAGATATGGATAGGGAGTCAGAAGGAACAATGAAAAAGCGAGAATATATTTTTAAAAGTACTCCGCAGGGAAGGAGTGAACAGTTCAGAAAGCAGTGAAGGCACAAAAAGGGTGTAGAGAAAAGAAAATGAATGACTATATGAAGATAGTGGGTCGTTACTTATGCCTGTTGAGTGTGTATTTCATCCCTAACATCCCTAATAATAGTCTTTCTTATTTTTATTTTTTTTGTTTTGTTTAATGTTGTGTCAGAGTGTGGTCATACTAAACTTAGGCTTAAGCCCACATTTCCAGTGTGATATCATGAGCATGATGAATCTTTTTATCAAAATTGTATGACTGAAATCGAAACAGTGATATTTCAGTTACATCAATAATAAACAAAATGATGTTTTCAACTACTGTGGCTTTGCCAAGGATTATTTAATTAACATAAAGCAATCATCATTCTTTAGATCTTCTGTTCATGAATTTGTGAAACCATTTGGCAGTTTCTTTACAATACATCAAGATTTAGAAAAGCTAACTTGGCTTTTGAATGTTTAAAAATATGCCTACATTGCCTGCAGCTTTTTTCTTTTTTTTATTTATAGAAATAAACCCACTGTTACAGCATTTTCCCCCCTATTGTTAAACTGCTATATCATGCATGATACATGATTTCTACATTGTTTGTGATCTTGCGTGCAAGGTTTCAGGTGAAAATGTAAAAGCAGAGTTACAGTCAGCGATTGCAATTTTGGGTCCCTTGCTTCTGAATGACAGTGCAGTGGTCTGCAGCAAAGTGTGCAAAGGAGTCTTACTCTGTGTGGCAATGTATAGTCTCTCTCTCTCTCTCACACACACCCCTACACATACACATACACACACACACACACACACACACAGAGGCAGCAGCACTGCATTTAGTATCTGTCAGATGGAACTTTATTAGTGTGAGATAAAGTCCCATTTCAGAGAAACTTCTGAGCTTTGATTCACTTTGATCATCAAACTTTAGACTGAATCCATGTTCCTCATTAGTGCGTGTGAGTATGTGTATGTCCATCCCTACCTCAGCAGGACAGACTGTGTCATTAGCCAAAGTGTCATGTCATCCCCACTTCACACTGTGGGTCAGGACCAATTAAAGTTCCACTTCAGGAAAAAGGTTGTGTGTTAGGGGAGGGAAAGACAAGCAACTCAAAGGACTTTGGAAACTATTCTGGGAATGACTGGAATAAAGGTGTGTCCATGTCGTGCATGTTTTCTCTCAGATGGGATGACTCTCAATACCAGAGTCACTTAAGGTTGTCTCATTTTAGCAGCTATTCATTATTTTTATGACCCAGATGATAATTGAAAGTAACTGTTCATTTAATCATCATTACACTGTCATGACCTTAAATAGAGAAGACATTAAGCAGGCTCTGAAGCAGGACTCAGGAAACAGCAACTCAGAGTTCACACTTTTTATTGACATCAAAGGTAATTTCACAAGTGGAATGTGCAACAAGGAGGACTGGACAGGACCGCAGTCCTGGAGAAGAGCAGATGGGCATTACTGTAGCTGAAGGAATATCTGTGGCTACTCAGTGAAGTTACTAATAGATTCAGAGAGTCTCAGAATTTCAGTATTCAAGAGAAACTTGAGGAACACTACAGGAGGAGCCGCTGGTCAGGTTTCAGAGGTAAATTGGATCCAAAGGAAGGTCAGCAAGCAGTGAATAGTCTGGAGGTTCAGTATTTAGTCAAGTACTTCCAGAGAAAGCAGTCCAGCCCTGCAGAGACAGGTAGGTGAGCTTGGAAATGATATCATACCTAGGAGACGAAGGCTCTCCTTCTTGGAAAGAAGAATGTGAAGTTTACAGGGGAAAAAACACAGCTGACCAGTGCAAGACAGTCAGGTTGTGTTTCTTTTCAAATTCAGCTGTCATATCATAAACAGATTAAAAACATGCTTCAGTTTTTTTGCTTGTCAGTGTGGACAAGTGGAGTTAAGTTGAGTGACCTCAACTCTGTTGTTTGTTTTGTTTGAACCCCAGTTTTAAATCCTGAGTTATTTTCTCTTGGAATTGCTGATGTTAGCTGTCATATTGAATGTACAGTGTAGAGATTTGAAAACCTGTTGGTATTTTAGAGAATATCTCTTCAATAAACAATAAAATAAACTGAGTATAACAGATATAGTGTGATTTCATAGTGACCTTCAAAATTACTTCAACTCCTCCTACAGCAACACGTCTCTGACCAGGAGTAGACACTCAACCCTTTTCTGGCTGATGACCATTGGCCTCAGACTTGGAGGTTCCAATTCTCAATCCTGCCACCCTGCTGTGAACCCCTCCACTGTGTGCTGGAGGCCACCACTTGATGAAGCCAAGAAATCTACATCATCTGCAAAAAAGCAGAGATGAAATCCAGAGGTCACCAAAGTGGAAGCCTTCTGCCATTTGACTCTGCCTAAAATATTTTGTCCATAAAAGTTATCAACAGAATCAGTGACAAAAGGCAGCCCTGCTGGAGTCCAACACCCACAAAAATGAGCCTGACTTATCAGACCAATGTGCACCAAGCTCCTGGAACATTTGTACAGGGACCACATGGCTCGTCGCAATGGGCCAGACACCCATGTGCTCAAAGTACCTCCCAAAAGATACTCAGAAGGATGCGGTTAATGCCATCTCCAAGTCCACAAACTGTCAATGCTGTCAGTCTGCTTCTATTATTCTCTTGCTATTTGCTCTTTATTTCCTCTCCTCTGCTGTGTCCACCCTTAATAGACAAACAAAATATTAGTAATTTCTTTTATTTTTGTGGATAAACCTTTTGTACGTGCAAGAATTCATCTTATTGATGTTTTCTTACTGCTTTGGTTCAACAGATCTCTCTTTACCTCACTCCTCACTTTCCTTCCAGGTCCTTCGGCTGACTGGTTTTTATGGTATTTATTTTGTTTTCTTACCTTCCTGCCTCCAAGATTTTTCCGCTCTCTCAGGTTCTCAGTGTTGTGTTATCAATAGACATTAGTTTAAAGTGTTGATGTCAGTCAGTAGTGTCAGTAATAGATTAAAACAAAGGTGTACGCCTCAGAAAGCTATTGATCTTCAGTCTGCCTTCAGTGCAGGCAGATCTGCTCAGCTCAGCACTCAAGTGCATGCTACATGCAGTGCTGTTGTGTGTGTGTGTGTGTGTGTGTGTGTGTGCTCTTGGCTGTATATACAGTGGCTTGCAAAAGTATTGGGCCCCCTTGAACTTTTCCACATTTTGTCACATTACAGCCACAAACATGAATCAATTTTATTGGAATTCCATGTGAAAGACCAATACAAAGTGGTGTACACGTGAGAAGTGGAACGAAAATCATACATGATTCCAAACATTTTTTATAAATAAATAACTGCAAAGTGGGGTGTGCGTAATTATTCAGCCCCCTTTGGTCTGAGTGCAGTCAGTTGCC